>JAADXY010000121.1:0-46305 GCA_023338065.1 Phytopythium montanum
AGCAATGAAGCGACGAGGCAGCAGCAGTGCAGTGGCACTGCGCGCCAATCGCCGAAGAGAGAGAGAGAGAGAGAGAGAGAGAGAGAGGCCGCCTTACAGCACGTTGGCGCTGTTGAGGTTGTGGTAGGCCTGGTGCAGACGCACGATCATCTCCTCCTCCGACTTGCGCACCCAGACGCGCGGGTCGTAGTACTTCTTGTTGGGCTTGTCGTCGCCCTCCGGGTTGCCGATCTGGCCCTGGAGGAAGCCCTTCTTGTCCTCGTAGAACTTGCGCAGGCCGTTCCAGTACGCCCACTGCGTGTCCGTGTCAATGTTCATCTTGACGACGCCGTTGCCGACGGCCGTCTGGATCTCCTCGTGCGTCGAGCCCGAGCCGCCGTGGAAGACGAAGAAGACGGGCTTGGCCGACGCCGTGCTCTTGACCTGCTGGATGTGCTTCTGGAAGTCGCCCAGGATCTCCGGGTGGAGCTTCACGTTGCCCGGCTTGTACACGCCGTGCACGTTGCCGAACGCCGCGGCGATCGTGAAGTACGGCGACACCTGCGACAGCTCGTTGTACGCGTACTCAATGTCCGATGGCTGCGAGTACAGCGACGCGTTGTCCACCTCGCTGTTGTCCACGCCGTCCTCCTCGCCGCCCGTGATGCCGAGCTCGATCTCGAGGATCAGACCCATCTTGGCCATGCGCTCAAAGTACTTCTTGGACGTCTGCACGTTCTCCTCGAGCGACTCCTCCGACAGGTCGAGCATGTGCGACGACCAGAGCGGCACGCCGTGCGCGGCGAAGTACTCCTCGTCGGCCGCGAGCATGCCGTCGAACCACGGCAGCAGCTTCTTGGCGCAGTGGTCCGAGTGGAGGATGACGGGCACGCCGTAGAACTTGGCCATGTGGCGCACGTGGTACGCGGCCGCGATCGAGCCCTGCACCGACGCGTGCTGGTTCTTGTTGTCGATGCCCTTGCCGGCGTAGAAGGCGGCACCGCCGTTCGACGTCTGGATGATGATGGGCGACTTGATGTTGCGCGCCGCCTCGAGCGCCGAGTTGGCCGTGCTCGAAGACGTCACGTTCACGGCCGGGATGGCGAAGTTGTGCTCCTGCGCGTACTTGTACACCTTGATGACATCCTCGCCGTTGAGCACGCCGGGCTGCACAATGTCGAGGAGGCCCATGGTTGAGGAGGAGAAGGGGGCTCGGGAGGGAGGAGAAGAGGAGAAGAGGAGAAGAGGAGAAGAGGAGGCTTGCTGGGCTCGAAGGAAGTTCCGAAGTGAGCCAGCAAAGCACTCGCGCGCAATGAAGGGGGGAATCTTTGGAGGGGGCTGCTTGGGTCACGCGCGGGGCATAAAAGCGAAACCGATCCATTCGTTGGCGGGTCTTATGCGCGGGTCGGGTCAAATGGGGCCACGATGTGGTCAACCCGGCCCGTGGATGGATTCCTTGCTCAAACATGTGCAATCAAAGCAGCGAGCGGGTCAATAGCCGGGCCATGCTTGAGTTGCCACAGTCGCGAACCCGCGGGCCGCGACCCGTTGCACGGAGATGACAAGGTCTTGTCACACGAACCCGTCCGTGTGTTGAAGGAGAATCGCATAGAAACACGGCGCGGCATTGGCTGCGCGTGACGCGCCAGTGACGCGGGCCGGCCAGTGACGTGGAGCAATCAGCGCATGGGCGATGCCCGAGTGCGTGGCGAGGCCGCTTGGTTTGCTTGGGGAGAAAGATCAAGCGAGGACACCGATCCTGCGTGCAATGCATGCTCGCGTGCTTGTTTCCCAGCTCTATACGCTTGATCGAGACGAACAGAGCCGATCCTTCCGCTCGAATCTCGGAGCTTTGCTGGGAACGCGACGGCCAGCCCATTGATGGCGGGGCTGGCCGAGGCGGTGGCCGAGATACATGAGTAGGCAAAGGGCGAGGTGGCCGCCGCATGAGCGGTCAAGTCGCTCGCGGTCTGGAACGGCAGCAAGCAGGTCGCCGACGACCAGAAGCAGCTTTGGTGATGCCGCTTCTGGAGTCCGCGTCCGCGTCCGAGGGCCCCGCCACTACGACCATGCGCAAGGTGCTGTCCACGTCGACCATGCCCCGCTTCGACGCCAAGGCGAGCGCCGTGCTGGTCGTCACCTGGTATGGCTACCTGCGGTACTTGCAGCGTGGCTCGCCCTTCGTCTCTCACCTGTGCTGCACATCCATCGTGCGCATCGAGCGCTACGCCGCTCAAACACGTGAATGCCGCTGTCGTCGCCCGATGTGGATGCGGTTGGCCAATCGCCCTCGCAGATCATGGTGGTTGATGGCGGCGTTGGCGCTGGTGCTAGACTAGTAGTCTAGCTGGGTGCCCGCCCAATCACCAGCGCGAAGGGCATCGTGACTTCACGGGCTCTGGGCTTGCAAGGCGGTATCGCCTTCGCTACCGCATGCACGGCGAGGATATGCACGCGCGGTGCACACTAGTACTGCTGCTGCTGACGCGGTCGGCGCGAGGTCGAAACGGACGCCGCCACAAGATCGCCGAGCTGGGCCATTTCGTGAAGGCTGAGCCGGCGCAGGGCGACCAACGGCAGAGCATCATCAGGCTGAGCGCGTCCGCGAGCGGCTGCAGCGGTTTCTCCTGGGAGGCACTTGTCCGCCGGCAACTCGCCCGTTACTTCGCTCACTGCCTCGGCTGGTGGGTCGACCTGATCGCGCCCATTACGTAGTCGTTCAGGTCATTCGCCCCGTAACGCTCTCTCCATCACGACCGCATGCATGCCCGCGATCTGCCGCTGGAGCCGCCAGCAACTCGGCTTACTTGCTGACCGCCGCCACGGCCTCACAATTGCACCTGACGGTCTCACCATCTCCAGACGACCTCGAGCACACCGAGATTCTTGAACTTGGCGAGCAGTCTACCGCTGCTATCGACCGAGAGCTGGCGGCCTTGTCTCGATGAGGGCAGCGGCAGTAGCAGCATGCACCAGCAGACCAGCATGCCAAGTCGGATCGGATACTCCTTCGTGCTTCAACACAAACCTACCTTGTTTCGCCACGAGTTCACGTCTTCTTTTGATCCGAGGAAAGCCCAAGATGAGTTCTCGAATGAATTGAAGGCCTCGACTTCTTGCACTCACTATGATCATAGCGAATGCAAGTGTTTAGGCACCCACCACCACCAAACACTCTGATTCTCTGGCGTGTCACACACCACGGTCACCCATATCAACGGCAAGTCAAATGGAGAAAAGACCGTTTTTCACCTGTCGGATTTTCTCGAGGGCGACGCCATTTCCCGAGCGAGTCTCTTCCTGGCAAGCGGCGGATCTCCAGCACCAGCGGCAGCAGCGGCAGGCGCAGCAGGCGCCTTCCTCCGTGCTTAACTACCAGACGCAGACGCAGACGCAGACGTATCGCCCCGGACGCCCAACATGGTGCTGAACGCGCCGTACCACTCCTCGATGGAGAAGGAGGTGATCAAGGCGGCCAACATCGTCAACTCGTTCTTCAGCTCGACGTTCGACGCCGACAGCGCCATCCCGGCCGAGATGATCCAGAAGTGCGCCGGCCTGGCGTTTCTCACGGTCGTCAAGGCCGGAATGATCTGGACCGGCAAGCTCGGCACGGGGCTGGTCATCGCGCGCCTCGAGGACGGATCCTGGTCAGCGCCTTCAGGTATCGGCACGGCCGGCATCGGCTTTGGCGCCGAGATTGGCGGCGAGATCGTCGACTTTATGATCGTGCTCGGCTCCCCGTCGGCCGTCAAGACGTTCAAGAAGGGTACGCAGGTCTCTGTCGGCGCTGGTCTGGACCTCGCGATTGGACCCGTGGGCCGCACGGCTGGCGCCAACGTCAACGCCAGCGGCGGCGGCTTCAGCGGCAACTACTCGTACTCGCGCGCCAAGGGAGCGTTCGCCGGCATCGGGCTGCACGGCTCGACCATCATGATCCGCGGCGAGATGAACAGCCGCTTCTATGGACGGGAGGTGACGCCCATGGAGATCCTCAACGGCCACGTGCAGCCGCCCCCGGGCTCCTGCGACGTGCTCTTCGAGGCGATCCGCAACGCGAGCAACTCCAAGGCGCTGTCGCCGTCCTCGGGCCAGAACAGCAGCAGCCACTCTCAGTCTGTGGTAAGTGGCGGCGCGTGATTCGATTGGAGCGTGTCAACTCTAACGGACGTGACGTGCTACGTGCAGTACCCGACGTATGGCTCGACGCGCGACAGCAGCAGCAGCGGAGGAGGAGGCAACCGCAGCAGCTTCAACGGAAGCTTCAGCAACGGCAGCACCAACGGAAGCAACTACAACTCTTCCAACGCTGCGGCGGCGACAAGCAGCGCGTCAGCTTCTGCCAACCGGTCGTCATTCACGTCCTCAGCACCTAAGACTCCTGATCCAAACGACCCTCGCTTGCGGCGCTACAGCTCGTACCGGTCGGAGCGCGAGCTGTACGCCGAGTTCCAGACCCGCAAGAGCTCGGGAGCGAGTTCTGGATCGGGATATACTCCTGCTGCCACGACCGTGGCGGCGGCCGCACCCGCTGCTGGATATGCAGCGTCTTCCAGTTACAAGAGTGATCCTGCGCCAGCAGCAGGGTATGGATCCGCCGCAGGGTACTCAGCTGCTCCAATGGCAACGCCTGCCGGCCACCACGGAGCCCCTGGTGCTCCTATTGCGACGTACGCGCACCCGACGAACCCGGGCATAAAGTACACGTCGTACCCTGCGCCGGCGCCGAACCCGAACTACCAGCCGCGACCGCAGGCCGAGTCCCTGTACAACTCGTTCGTAAAACCCGCCGCGACGCCGCAAGCCGTGCCGCCAATCCCGTCAGCCGCTACTGGAGCCGAGATGAAGCAGGTGTACACCAAGGTGATCAACTTCATCTCGACGCGGTGCCCGTACGCCAACGTGCAGGTGTTCAAGGACAACTGTCGGCGCTTCGGCCAGGACCAAATGTCGCTGGACGGATTCTTCAGCTACCTGCTCTCGATCTGCTCGCACGCGCTGATGAAGGAGCTCGTGCCGGACTTGGTGCGTTTGCTCCCGACGCAGGAGAAGCGCGAGCGTCTCTGGGTACGTCGACGTGTGGATTGGATTGCCATGGACGAGTGAGTTGGTGGTGCTGACTTGTCGATGTGTTGTTCTCCTATCATCCACAGACGCAGTATGTCCGTGAGATCTTGCTCATCAAGATCTGAGCGAGTATGATGACCACCATCCCTTCCACCACCGAAGAATCCGCAAAAAGAGGGGACTAACATTAACGCAAGTTACGCGTGTCGTATTGCTTTCAAGCGTGCGCTTCGTGTCGACCTGTGAGGCCGGTCGCATGCACCGTGACGCTGTCGACGCTGGCCCTGATTGGCGATCGGCTGCTCTCTTGACGCCGCCGGAGGCAACCGCTGTTGCTTTGCTCGCACGGCCGTGATGTCGAATGAAGCGTCACGCTGGTGACTGCGGTGCAGTCATCTGTGACGGCGACTAACAGATCCAACGCCACTGCGCTCGCTGGTCAGATCGGCGCTTCCACGCATGCGAGGCGGAATCCTTGTTGTCTGCGCTCGGGCTTCCTCAGCACGCGGACAAGACGCCACTCCTGGCGCCAAATCCACAGACACCTCACTCATGCAGATGCCGCCTCGACCGCTTGCCTTTGGCTTTGCCCTTGGCCGTCTGCTTCCCTCCGTCCCGCTGCTTCGGAGCAATAGCCCGCCGTCTGCGTCTCGGCACCGGCGTCTCCCACTTGTCCCCCTCCTTCTCCTCGTACGTATCATCGCCCAAGACCTTTCCGTCGCTCGAGAAGTAGATGGCAGCCGTCTCGACTCCATCCTTGCCGCCTTCCTGAATAGCTCGGACGCGCTCCATCGCCGCTTGTTGCTGGCGCAGCAGGCGGTCAAACTCCTCCGCCTCCTGCGCCTCCAGCTCCAGCGCCAGCGCGTAGTCCCCATCGCTCTCCACCCCTCCACCAGCCGTAATCTCCTGCTCGACGACGCTCATGACGCCTCCGCCGGCGCTCGCGACCTCCACAAAGCACCACTCGGCTCCGTGACCCGCGCCGAAGCGGCCCGCGATCTCGCGCTCCCACTGCGCCTGCTCCTCGCGCTGCAGCTTGGCCGCCAGCTCCGCGTCCATCACACCCTGCAGTCCAGTCGGAGCCGCCGCGAGTCCGCTCCACGCGCCACACACCTCCATCACTTGTTGCTTGCTGCTTGTTTCTTGATGTTCCGGTTGCTTTCCCCCTCTTTTTTCACTTGTGCGGTTCTTTTGCGCAGTCGAATCAGAAAGCCGACATGCACTCTGCATTGTAAATGATGGTCTATTTCGTGTGGGACACTCCCATGTTGAAGTCTCCAGGAGCGCGTTGAAGCTGCTCGGAATTTCAAAGATCGCCTTCAGATCGCAGTGCGCTAGATGCTAGCGAGCGGTGAGTGTTGCGCTGTGCTTTGCGGCGCTTTCCGCCATGAGCTGGCGCTTCAGAGCCCCAAAATAAACCACTACGTGGACCGTTTCGCGTGCTGGGAGCCGCTCTCCAACGCATCACAGGATCGCGCAGAGGGTACAGCTGCCAGCCACCACGTGCCTTGCCCTCGCGTCTGACGGAGCAGCGCGCCTTGCTGCCGTTGTATCGGGAGGCCCGGGGAGGGTAGTAGCGACGCTGGTCGCGCAGTCGCCGCTTCTGTGGCGACCAAAGCACCATGACGAACGGTGGCAGCGTCTCAAAGACCGCAGATGTGCACGGCAGCACCTCCACGCGAATAGCAGCCCACACTAGAGACGACCTCCGTGTCAGCAACGCTGGGCTTCCTCCACCACCGTTGGGGCTGCGATCGACGAATGGCAAGCCGCCTAGGAGGGCGATCCCTCACAAGCTGGCCAAACCGATCGACCACACGCGAGGGACGCATCCCAACGCTCTGGACAACCAGCAGTCCTCGGCTCACGACCAACCGTGGCTCTTCCAGAGCTCCAACTTCCGCCCGCTACCGCTTCCCCTCGCGCTGCTATCACCCGAGAGTCCGTCCCATGCAACAGCGTCTCCAACAGGCGAGGAGGGCCTCTCGCTGCTCGTTCCATTAGCGAGCGCATTCACCCTCACGACATCCAGCAGGTAGGTAGTCTTTGTGTCATGCCTCCTGTTTGGATCACTTTCATCGTCTGACTCCTTCGTGGTTGTCCGTCTAGCTCGCCGTTCTTCCTGGACGTCGCGAGCCTCAAGAGCCTCTTGCCGTCTCCACGACGCCGGCCTCGACCCAAGAGCGGCAGTGGCGTCTACGGGTCTCGTTCTCCAGCCAGCGGCAGAAACGACCAACGCGCGCGCAAGCAGGTTCCCGTGCGACTAGAAGCGCTGTCTCTCCAAAGCGCTCGTCGAGCAAGGAAGCGAGCTCGAGCCGTTGGCTCCGAATCGCCAGTCAATGACGATCCAGTTGTCTATGGTGAAGAGGAGCTGGTGATGCCAGCGCCACTCACTGGCAAGCGGAAGAACGCGCTGCGTCTGCAAGTTTCAGAGGTCGATGGCGCCGTAATGGCCAGTGTCAAGGCCAGCAAGAAGGGTAGGAAGCATCGACGAGGAACGCAACAACGGAGCCAAGGCCGTCGGTCAACCACGATAAGGACGGACGCAGGAGAAAGCGGTGAGGCGGAGGAAGAAGGTCCACTGGTGGAGATCAGTAAGCTGAAAACGGAGGCGGAGCTGGCGATGGAGGCGGACCGCGAGGAAGAGCGGCGACAGAAGACGCACATCGCTGCACAGCTGAACTTGACGCTGGAGGAGTATGAAGCGCTGGACGCCGCGTTCGGAGGCGAGGCGCGAGGCGACGACCACGACGGAGACGCGAGCGAGACGGACGGGTCTATGACGGAGCGGTACTACCGCATCTTCCAGCAGTTCGACACGGACGGCAGCGGCGCCATCTCCCCAGATGAACTGCGTGCGCTGCTGCTGTCTGCAGGCGAAGCCATGGACGACGCGGAGCTCGCGGCGGTCATTCGACAAGCAGACACGGACCAGGACGGACAGATCGACTTTGGCGAGTTCGTGGCGCTCATGCGCGCGCGCAAGCGGCTGCTGCTTGTCGCCAACACGATGGGCTTGTCCGGTACGGGGCCAGCATCAGACCAAGGTCTGTCGTCCAAGAAGACGAAGGCGAAGAAGGCCAAGCACGGCGTAGCGTCGCCCTTGACGCTCGCGGGTCTCCCGCCGCTCAAGACGACGACCCAGAGCCCGGACAAGCGCCGACATGGACGCCAACAGTACTCACGGCAGGAAGAAGAGGACGGAGCTGCCTCTAATGAGGCGACGCTGTCGGCGTTACGTAGACAGCTGGCCGTGTCGGAGTACGGCGTGCAGACACTGGACCTCAAGCTGCGCGAGGGCGTGCAGTGGGTGCAGCAGCACTGCCCCGTGACATCTCTGCGCGCGCAGGTCTTCTGCCACCGCTGGGGCCTCGAGAAGGTGCGCGCGCTGCTGCTGCGCATGCAGAGCCAGCAGCTCTCTCGCGCGCTCAGCAAGTGGCGCGCCTTCCGCATGTTCGAGCGGAACAAGCAGCGCGCGGGGCTCTTCCTCAAGTGCAAGGGCAGCCAGAAACTCGCCGACATCCTCGCTCGCTGGAGGCGCCGAGCCATGCGCCGACGACTGGATCACTGGCGGCAACGAGTGCTAATGGACGCGCGCAGTGAACGCCAGAGCGCCGCGCTTGAGCTCCAGCGCGTGGCTCGCGGTCGCCTGGCACGCAGGCTCCGCTGGAAGCTCCAGCGCTGTCTAGCTGCTACTAGGCTTCAAGCGCTTGTCCGCGGGCGACAAGCGCGTTGTGAGGCAACTCGTAGACGCCGCGTCAAGCTCGAGAACGAAGCAGCGAGGCTGTTGCAGCGCTGTTACCGCGGGTTCGCGGGCAAGCGCGTGGCTCGCGCGCTCTTCCAGGCACAGCGTGAGGCTCTGGCGGCGAGACGCATCCAGCGCGCGTTCCGCGGTCACCAGCGCCGCGAACTGCTGCATGTAGTGCAGCGAGCGCAGCTTGAAGGCGACAGCGCTGTGTGCATCCAGACGGCGTGGCGAGGGCGGCTGGCGAGGCGGGAGAGGCAGGCGAGGGCTCTAGCGAAGGCACGGGAGCGTGCGGCGGTCTGTATCCAACGCTATGTTCGCGGCCGCCTCGCGCGGTGCCTCGTTCGCCGGAAACGCGAGCAGGAACAAGCGGCTGAGCGCATCCAGCGGTTCGTACGCTCGCGACTGGCTCGGCGGCGGCTACTGGCGCTGCGAGACGCGCGTGAGACAGCAATGGAGTTCGAACGCCGCCGACGAGCTGCTGTCCACATCCAGACAGCATGGAGAGGCTGTTCAGCTCGCGCTTGGTACGCTGCTGAGCGCCAACGACGAGCGAACGCCGAGGCCATGACGCGGGTGCTTCGACTTGCGGCGGCTGTCCGTATACAGAGCGTGTGGCGCGGCTTCCGCGCGCGGCGGTCCGCTCAACGCCGGCGCTTCGAGGCGCTCAAGTGGCGCCACCTGTCGCTCATGAACCGCAGCGCGCTGGCCATCCAGAGCGCCTGGCGAGGCTTCCACGGCCGTCTAGGCGCGCACTTACGGCTCCAAGCTCAACGTGCGATCGACGCCGAGCGCACAGGCGCCGCAGTCCGCATCCAGCGCTTCGTCCGGCGGCGACTGACGCTGCGGAATCGCCGCGCTCAAGCCAAACAACGCGCTGAAGCTACTCATCGAGACCGCGAGGCGCGCGCCAAGGCTGCTGTGCTCATCCAGAAGGTCACTCGCGGTCGACGAGCCCGTCGAGCAGCCAAGGAGAAGCAGCGCGCGCACCAGACGCAGGCGCAGCAGGCGCTCGAGCGGCTTGTGGCACAGACCAAGGCTCGTGCCGCTCGCGTCATCCAACGCCTAGCACGACGCTTCCTGGCTCGCTGTGTGCTGCTCCGACGCCGAGAAGAGGTGAGACTGGCGCAGAGGCAGCGTGAACTGGACCACGCGCGAGCTAGAGCCGCGTTAGATGTCCAGTGTCTGTGGCGAAGGCGGCAAGCTCGGCGTGAGCTGCAGCGCAAGCGGAGAGACATGGAGCGCCGGCTGTCGCTCATGGCGTCCGAGAAGGCACGCGATGAGATCGAGCGGCTGCGGAGAGAGCAGGAGCGCGAGCTGCTGGCGTTACAGGCGCAGCTGGAGCTTCAAGGCCGCGCAGCTAACGCCGAACGCGCCAGACTTCAAGACGCGCTGGCTCAGCAACAGGACGCGTTGGAGATCGAGCGAAGGCAACAGGAGGCGCAGGAGCTCGCCAAGCTCAAGCTCGAGGCGCTCATGCAGCGCGAGCAGCAGCAGCAACAGCAGGAAGACGACACTCGGCGCCGTAGTCAGCTCAAGAGACAGCAGACTATGGAGCTGGAGCAGAGAAGAGAGGCGGTCGAGGCCGAGAAGACCGCGCTCGAGACACGAGAAGCACAGCTGCGCACACACGAGGCCGAGGAGCTCGCGAGGCTGCGGATGGCTACGCTCCTTGGCTCTGCTCCTGCTGGAGGCGACCGCTCAGTCGACCAAGCAACAGCCCAAGAGCAGCAGCGAGCGCTCGAGCACGAAGCTGCGCAGCTCCAGCTCGCGGCGCAACAAGCACGTAGACGACAGGCCGAGATGAAGGTCCAAGCCTTCGTCCTCAAGCACGTAGTGGCTCGCCAGCGGCTCGAGCGGCTCGCACACAAGCAGCAGGCGGCGTTGGCGCTCATCCACGACCAGGAGCAGCGGCTACGGGCAATGGCTGAAGCCCAGCAGGAGCTCGCGCTCGCGAGACTCAAGGCTCTAATGGACGACGAAGCTCGCGGTCGGGAGCGGGAGCTACGGGAGCTCGAAGCGCAGATGCTGGAGCGCGCGAGGGTCGAGAAGGAGCGGCTGGCGGCTCGTCATGCGGCTGCGAGGCGTATCCAGGCGAGGGCTAGAGGCTTCCTGGGCCGGAGAAGAGTGCTCGCTATACAGAAGAAGGTGGAGGCGGACAGGGAAGCGAGGCGAGTGGACATGGAGAGCAAGATCGCGGCGGCGATGGCTGAAGTCGACGCGTTGGCTCAGCAAAGCCAGGGTCCGGATGGAGAAGACGTGGAGGCTGAGGTTGAAGCGGAGAAGCCAGAAGACTGGGTCGAGTACTGGGACGAGAATGCGCAGGCGTCCTACTTCTACAACACGCGGACACAGGAGGCGAGCTGGACGCGGCCAGTGACTGCTGGAGCGTCCGCCAAGGCCATGGAGATCGTCATGGCAGCTACGACCCCGGTCTCAAGCTCGGGTGACGCTGGGAGCTTCCCGGTTGCGGCTGAAGGCGGCTACTACGCCGACGAGTACGGCTACTACGACCAGTATGGGCAGTATCACTACTACGATGCAGCAACTACCGATGGAGGAGCGTCGTACTACGCCCAGCAACAGCAGCAACAGCAGCAACAGCAGCAGCTAATGGCTGCGTATGCGTACCAAGCAGCGGCCGCTATGGCGTTCGGCCAGTCCATGATGTTCGGCAGCCCGATGGCGTTCGGCAGCCCTGCAAACGCCATGATGCTCCCGACGACAGCTTCGCCGGTAGTGGAGCCGATTGCGGACACAACTACAAGCTTGGAGACTACCGGATCGCCGGATGTGCCGCCTGACCCGTGGGAGAAGTTCTTCGACCAGTACACGGGCGCCGCGTACTACTACAACAGCCTCACAGGCGAGCGCTACTGGGCGTAAAGCTCGACGATAGACTACACTAGAAGAAGGTCAAAGCAGTGTGTTCGTTGGGGTTCTACGGCTGGGAGCCGGCCGGTCGGTCAGTCCTCCTCCATGTTCATGGAGCTGTCGTCCGAGAAGTCGAGGCTTGAGCAGGCCAGCGACTGCCGGCTGCGCTCGATGCTGCTGCACGACTGGTCCAGGTCGAGTCTCCTCAGTATCGAGTCCTCCATCAGTGGTCCAAGGCTGCTTCTAGCGCCAGCGACGCCTCCGCGGCCAGCTGACGGCGGCGCGTTGGCTTGGCGAGTGGGTCTCCTCCTGGCTGGCGACGCGGTCAGGCGAGCGAACGACGCGTGGCTGGACGACAGCGACTCGTCGAACGCGACCGTGATCATCGTGCCGGCCAGAGAGTCCTCCGGGTTGTACGCTAGAGCCTGAGGGACGGGGAATGCGGACGTCAGACCTGATTGCCATGCAAGTAGCCAGACAACGGGTGTGTACCGCGTGGTACGACTCGATTGCTTGCTCCAGGTCGCCCTTCATGTGGAACGTGAAGCCCAGCGCCGCCAGCAACGAAGCCTGAGAGGTAGCAAGAGCGTTAGAGTACCGTCAAGACGGACAACATGGCAGCTACGAACGCACGTTGCGTGGAGAGAGTCGCAGCGCGCTGTGGAAGCAGCGAACTGCCTCGTCGAACATCCTGAAAGCGTCCAACATCGTCAGAAGGTGCCCAGAAATCGGTCACTATGGTTGATCCGCACCTCATCTTGCGGTACGAGTAGCCGAGGTTGAACAGCGTCGGCTCCCACGCGTCCATCAGTCGCTACCCACAGCCAAAGCCGCGCCAGTTAGTACCTCATCAAGCATACCAGTGGCCACCCCGTTACGTTCACACCTCTGGCAGATGCTTGCCGAGCTCGAGCGCCTTGGAGAACATGTCGATCGCGTGCGGGAAGTCCTTCAGCTTGTAGTACACTGTGCCTAGCTCGTTGAAGATGAGCGGGTCCGTCGGGCAGATAGCCGCCGCCTGCCGGATGTACTCCTGAGCCTGCACCAAGTTGTTCGTGCGCAGATACTCCATGCCAATGTACAGCAGAGGGAGGTGCGAGCCAGGGAAGAGGCTGGACGCCGTGCGGTACGACGACATGGCCTGGTCGCTCTCGTCCTGCGCCGCGAACGAGTTGCCGAAGCCGATCCACGCCGGCGCATACGTTGGCTCGATCGTCGTCGCTTTGCTGTCAATGAACATATAAAATGAGTCTTAAGTGGCAAACGAGGTGGTTGTAGTTGTGATCGTAGTGGTCCAAACGTACTGGAAGTAGCGCTGGGCGGCGTCGAACTTGTCGATCACGAGGTAGTAGCAGCCGACAGTGTACCACGCAGCCGCCTTCTTCGGATACACGTCCACCTATAACGGTTACGTCCACAGAACTCGTCAACAAGAGTTATAAGTCCAGGGACAAGAGCGAGTAGATAGCGCCGTACCAGTTGATGCGCGTAGTGATAAAGCTCCCGCTTCTTGCCCAACTCGACCAGCGTCGCGACGAACACTGTCGCCACGCGCAGGTTGAACGGGTCTCGATCCCGGATACTACATTTAACCATTGACAGCACAATATTAACGGTTGTAACTCCGTCAAGGGAGCAAACACACAATGGGCGTAAGTATGGCCGCACGTACCGCTGGCAGATCTCGTGCGCTCTTTGGATGTCGTGCTGGTAGTAGTACGTCTCCGCCTTCGTCACACTCTGCATAGCGAAAGCAAGACGTTAGAAGAGCGTCGATCCATCCCATACAAATCTCAAGGTAATGGAGTACCACGTCCAAGCTGCGACCGAGTCCCAGCGCGCCGTCGACGTGCGCAAACTTGGCTTCCACTGACGGGATCGTGTCGTACTTCACACAGTCGACAGTCGTGAGTACGACCTCCACATACTGGAATCAAGTCACGATGCCTCACCTTGCCGACGTGAGTCTGGTAGAGCGACTGGAGCACGTCCAACCCACTCGCCGAGTAGTCCAGCGAGGCCACGAGCTGCTTCTCTTCATCCGAAGACAGCATTTGCTTGTCGAAGAGGTGGAAGAAGGCCTCGGAGCACTGGACATCGCACCGGAGCGCCATTTTGAAGTACACGGCCGCGTTCTCGCGGTTCCCCAGCGCTTCATACGTCTCGCCCATAAGCAGAGCGAGCGACGCGACCAGGTTGACCCCGTCTCGGTCCTCGGGCTTCTCCATAGAGTCGTCTGCTTGCTCTCCAACCCGTTTGGCTAGCGCCACAACCTCGTGCTCGTCTTCTGGCAGCACTTGACTGAGCAGTTCGAGGCATTCCTCCTTCTGCTTGATCGCCAGCTACAGCAGGAACAGTGTGCGGTCAGTACCGAGCCATCGCGTTGACCTGTCGATGCCTCCTAGTGGTCGTACCATACACTGGCCGAGTAGAAGACTCGCTCGGAGCGTCACGTGCGGCTTGTGAGCTTGTCGGCGGCCGTCTACTGCCACAAGCCGAGCCACCTTGATGGCGTGGATCGCGCGGTGGAACTCTTGACTGACGTAGCACGCGTCGGCGAACAGCAGCACGTCCATCGGGTCCCTCGGCGATAGTGCGAGCTGCAAGTGTGTCCACCATACAATCCGTCAGTCATCTGTCAGGCTCTTAGCCACAAGTCCAGCCTCCGTACCAGCTTGTCCGCGTAGAAGAGCGCCGACTGCGCGTGATGCCGGGCACTACAGCTCCGCACGAGACGTCTTAGCTTGTCCACCAGAGTCTTCGAATGCTTCTCGTCTTCTTCCCGCTTCTCTGGCGTCGCTCCTGTCTTCTTGAGCTTAGCAGAGGCTCCCGGACCTCCACTCTTACCCACCGCTTCCCTCAGGTACTCGCTGTTGTTGTCCGACCGCATGCTGACCGCTTCCCGCCTCCCAGTAGCAAGCATAGCGGCCGATAGACCGCTTGATGCCCGCTTCTCCTCGACTCTCTCGAGCTTCAGCGGCTGATCCGCGTCGCTCTGGCTACTGCTGTCGCTGTCGCTGCCGCTCCCTCCGCTTCGAGCCCTGCGTCCGCGTCTCCGCGCCGTGATGAAGGCCGAGGCCGCGTCGATCCGCCGCTTCCGCTTGCGCTGAGTATGCTGCTGCCTGAGCTTGGCCTCGTCCTGGGCCGTGGACGCCGCTGAGTCGAACGCGAGCGTGCGCGTCGTGTAGTCCGGCGTCTGAAAGGGCGACGGTTGCCGCGGACCCGCCGCGCCACGAATAGCCGACGCGGGAGGCAGCTCGCGGCCGAAATGCGGCGGCGGAGGAGGTTGTGCCGGAGGAAGCGGATGGCCGCGCGGGCGCTGCTGCTGGGCAGGTGGCTGCTGCTGCATCGTCTAGACGAGACGCTCGCGCACCTTCTCAGGCCCGGAGAGTGCGCTGGGGATGCGGGGAACGCGCAGGAGAAGCGACCGCGCGGCAGGTCCGAGCGAGGTCGGGGAGGTAGGTGTCGAGAGAGATGGAGGTCCAATAACAATAGCCAAGCCACCTATTCATTCATTCCGGCAGAAAATAGTGAGGGCAAGTGAACTGAAATATTATTTTATTGCTGTTGTTGTTGGGAGGGTAAGTGGTCCCTACTGATGCTGGAATGGGGTGGTGCATGGAGACCACCATGGCGGTCGCTTTGACACCCCCTGCTGCCCCGAATTAGCGCCGCCAGTGGCCATTCAACCGCTCATACATACAGACAGGTCAATGGAGAGCGGCTGTGTCCGCGTCCCAGTCGCGTTCCGCGCTAAAATAGCCTCAGGGGCAAGGCAAGACCACCCGCCTGAGTCTCCTACTCGCTTCCTCTATCTCCCAGCCTCCTTCGCTGGCATCCACCGTGCTTCTCCATACAACCATGGCGACTAAAGGACTGTCGCTAGCTGCCGTCGACCTCCGCGTCGACCTGCTAGTCCCCAGTGCGTCCTCACCACAGCTCAAGACCGACGACACTGCCTCCTCCAGGTTGACCACCCTCCAAGACTCGTGGACTTCGCTGCAATTACCCGACCGGATGCACTGGATGAAGGGCTTCCGAGCCAACAAGACGGGTGGCCTCGTCTTCCTGGACGCGGATGCGCTCAAGAAGCAGCAGGGCGTCGTCAAGGAGGTCATGCTGCAGGTCGGCGCGCAGTTGCTGAGCGGCAAGCTCGCGGTCCGCATCTCGCTGCCGATCCGCATCTTTGAGCCGCGGACGCTGCTTGAACGCGTCGCTGACGGCTGGAACTACGCCCCCACACTGCTCCACAAGGCCGCAATGGCCTCTTCCGACCCTGTCGAGCGTCTCAAGCTGCTCATGGCGTTCGTAGCCGGCGGGTATCACTTCTGCATCGGCCAGCACAAACCGTTCAACCCGATCATCGGAGAGACCTACGAAGCCACGTATGCCGACGGGACGCAGGTCTTCTTGGAGCATGTGAGCCACCACCCAGTGCGCTCGGCCTTTAACGTGAGAGGACCTAGAGATCTGTATGTGATCTCCGGCGTCTACGAGTTCGAGTCGGTCACGAACCGCAACTCGATCGTCAACTACCAGGTGAGGATCGCTCTCTCTCCATTACCAGTCGATTGTCCACAGTGCTTACAGTGTCGACGGGGTGTTGTAGATTGGCACGGCAAGGGTCGAGTTCAAGGACGGACAGGTCGTCGCGTACACTGTCCCGCAGATCAAGGTGCGTCTATCGCTTTGAGGGGCGCGCAGTCGCCATCCTAGACGCTGACGAGTGACAACTCGCCTATAGATGAGCGGGATGCTGATCGGCGAGCGAGTGGTCGAGATCGTGGGCTCCGCGACGTTCGAGGACAAGGCGAACGACCTGCGCGGCGAGCTCCAGTTCGACGCCAACAACGGATTCCTCAAGAAGGCGCAGGCGGACGACATCAAGGGCCAGATCTTCGCGACCAAGGTGGGCCGCCATCTACTGACAACTAGCTGCTTCAAGTGTCCTCTCTGATGCCTATGTGACCGTACAGAAGTCGACCAAGCAACCGATCGCCAAGGCCCAGGGCTCATGGCTCTCACACATCCAGTTCGACGGCAAGACGTGAGTGTCTTGGGCTTGGATGATGGCTAGAAGGAGATAGATAGAGAGACTCATCGGTTTACTGGCTTGCTGCAGGTACTGGAACGTAGAGACCGAACCAGTGTATGAGCACCAGGCTGTACCCGACGCCCTGCCATCGGACGTGAGGTTCCGAGCCGACCTCATCGCACTCAAGGTACAAGAGGAGACTACAACAGAGTGGAGACCACACTGACAGTCTTGATTGGTCTTGGGTCTGTAGGATGGGAACCTGGTGTTGGCTCAGGCGGAGAAGCTGCGGCTGGAAGAGCTCCAGCGGTCCGACGAGAGGCTGCGCGACGCGGTCAAGGCCAAGCTCAAGCGCTGATGGACTGGCCAAGTGGCTGGCAACACTAGCATTCGAGGTCTAGCATTCCAAGTCTAGCATGGATGAAGCAAGAAGCAATGGCTAGGGAGAGCGAGTGGGAGTGAGAGAGAGAGAGAGGAAGGACGCATCGCTACGTTGGTTGGCTGGGTCGTCGTCCCTCTTGGTGGCTTCCGTCTAAAGCGAGCCGTCGTCAAGGCCGTAGGTCTAGTCCTTCTTCTTGAGCTTCTGCAGCGTCTGCTCGTCCTCCTCGGCCGCGTGCTGCTGCGCGAACTGCTCGACGCACGAGACGGCGAAGTAGGCGATGAAGAGCACCATGACGACGGATCCGAGCTGGGACAGCAGACTGGCCTGGCCTACATCTCCCGATCCACCGGCCGCGTGGTCCGCCGTGGCCTTGAGATGCGCCGAGTGGAACTTGTTGCGGCATTCGAGCAGGAACTCACTCACCCGAGCATCCAGACGCCAGTCGGGCGGCGAGACGCGGCCGATGAACTTCTCGACGCTCTTGAGGTGCGCGTCCGTGAAGATGGTGATGAAGAAGGCGGCCTGCAGGTTGACCTTGATGAGCGCCTTGCCGATGAGCGTGGCGCCGAAGAAGGTCCAGAAGGGCATGAGGAAGTGGCCGCAGCAGATGCCGCACAGGTCGAAGGCCACGTTGGGCCACGCCGACATGAGCAGCACGCCGAAGAAGCCGTGCTTCTCCAGGAACCGGATCATCCAGTCCTTCATCCAGTTGAGCACGTTGAACTGCGACTTGGACTCGGCGATCTCCTCGAACTCGTCGTTGCGCTGACCGGCGAGGCGAGCCGCGCGGCTCAGCGCGTACGGCGGGATCTCTCCGGCCGCCGTGCCCGCTCCCCAGAGCATACAAGGCCAGAAAACCTTGCAGAAGATGGCCCAGAAGGTGACTGTAGCGGCCGCAGCGGAGGCGTCCGGCGTGCCGCGGCAGTTGGCCTCGAACGAGCGGAACCACATGTGGGAGCGCGAGTCAAAGGCGAGCGACTGGCACTCCTGCGCGCCTTGAACGACCAGGAAGATGTGCGGGAAGAGGAACAGGATGCCCGAGTGCATGCCCGTGCCGAGCCCGACGGACGAGAGCACGCCGAGGCCGACCCACCAGACGACGAACTGCGCCGTCGTGTTGACCTCGTCCAGCAGCGCGTGGTGCTCGCCTTCCAGCAGCGTCGCGACGGCCCAAGCGAGCGCTAGCGGGAGGACAACGAAGCGCGTCGCGTTGTGCGTCGCCACGCGCACGGCCAGCCAGCGCAGGAAGCGCGCCAGCATGGCGCCAAAGTGTCGCAGCACGCTCAGCGGCCGTCGGAGCAGCGTCAGCGTCTTGCGTTGCTGGCGGAGCTGCTCCGCTAGCGCCGAGCGGCTGGTGTCCATGTCCTTGTCGGTTGCTGGCGCCTTCTTCTCCTTGACAGGGGGCGCAGTTGCGGCCATCGCTGCGGGTCAATAGAAGGAGCTGGAGGAGGAGGAGGAGGAGGAGAAGACGGGCAGGGGATCAGCTCTCGGCCCCCTTGTCGACCGGGAGCGAAGCGCGAAGTGAAAAGTGCGCGTGGTGGGATGGATGACGGTTGCGGTCGCTTCCAAGCGCTCCCTCGTCCTCAGCAGGTTCCTTCCGACCGCACTTAATGGAAGTAAGTGCGGGAGAAACGAACCTAACGTACGTGTCAGAAGCGTACCGCGCGCGTGAGAATTATACGGCCGAGTTATTTTGGGACGGAATGATTGCGGCAGTGTTGAAGCCGCACCAAGGACAACCATGGGTGGGGATGAAGGAGACGATGGCGGTCATGGCGCCGCCGCCGCCGTACTTCTAGAACGCGTACGGCGGCTCTGCGCGGCTGTCAACATGGCCGCGACGACTGCGCTGCCTCCGCTGGCCACTCAGGCTCGAGCGTCGAGCCAATCCCGCTGTGAGACGCGAGAGAGTGGCGGTACGTACGGCATCCTTTCCTGGGTTCATGCTTGCTCTGGGTTGACGCCTGCGTCCTGCATTCCTGGCAGCAGCCACGCGTCTAGGCTCTGGGCAGCGTGTTGGCGGGTGTCCTGCGCCTCAGAAGCTGCCGCTGCTGCCGTCCAAAGGCAATAGCGCGGTCAAGATCAAGCCGACGCGACCGCCTCTAACCCAGCCACCCGTAGAGCAGACGGCAGCACAACAGCGGCGGAAGGAGGCACAGAAGGTCCGCCAGGCGAGGGAGCGAGCACAGGCTCGCATCGCTCGCTCCAATCAGCAGGAGCAGCAGCAGGCGCAGCAGCAGGAGGAGCAGCAGCGACTCGCAGCCATCGAAGCGGCCGATAAGTTCGCCGAGAGGCTGCGAATAGCCGAAGAAGGACGCTCTCGCGCTCAGGAACGCGTCAGATTGAAGCGCCTGGCCCGCCAGTGCAACCAGGAGCGAGATGTGAGCGCTGCCATTCAGCCTGTGGCCAGGATGGAGACTCCTTCTGCTCCATTGGATGCGCCGAAGAGGGAGAGGAAGCTCAAGCCAGCACCTCCAACGACCGCCAAGCCTATGATCGTGGAGGCTTCAAGAGACAGCGAGCAGAAGGCGGAACCTGAGGAGACTTCGGTCGAGAGGGAGGACAAACGAAAGCTGAAGGAGCGGAGGATCCGACTGGAGACAATGCGGAGACTTCGACGAGCGCAACAGGCTGCAGAGGACGACAAGAGGTATGGACTTACCTGATGATGCCTTCAAGATGGAGGCTAATGCTGGACCTTGCATGCAGGAGGGAAGCGGACGCGATACAACGCGGGCTCGAGGTGTATCGGACCCGTCAACGAGAGCTCGACCGGATCGCCAAAGGACTCGGGAGGAGAGAAGAGCTGCCAGCAGTACAGAGCAGTCAAGAGGTACGAGATGAGCTTTGGTTGGCTATAGCTTCAGGTCCAGCCAACTCTAACGTATCGCTTCAGTCCCTCAACCGGGTCGGGTCAGCGGCATTCGAGGAGCTAGAAGCAGAGGCTGCAGCCGACGTGGAGCACTCTTCAGCTGTCATTGAGGACGTCCCTGACTGTGGAGACGGCCGAGACGAGTCGTGCTCGGACGTCGACTCGAACCTCGACCTTCCAATTGAGCGTCTAGCGATCACGCTCACCGACAATGAAGCCAAGCCGAGCAAGAGTGAGCAGAACGAGAGCAGGTCGACGTCCAAGAGGACGCCTCCCTGGAAGCGGCCGCCAGTGCCGCTGCTCCCAACCGAGTGCTACGCGACGAAAGCCATCATCCTCCCCGTAAGTGGTCACCCCATCGAGTCTCCCGCATTGTGACTGATAGACGCCCCCACATGACCCGCAGTGCTCACGAGCGATCGTCACGGCCGACTCGTACACGGAGAAGCACAAGCTGAAGCGGCTGAACCACTCGCCAAGCGCACCCAAGTGCTTTCCAGGCCGTTGACTCACTCTCCCAGCCAACAAGTAAGGTAACACGAGCTGGCATTGACCCGTCCGACCCCCTCCGTGTCACCTCATAATAGCGGCAGCCTACACTGTCAAGTCTTCAATGTCGACCGAGCTCTCGCGTCCGTACCTTGGGCTCGGCTCGTCATCATACGCGTGGCCATATCCGTTGGGTCCTCCCTCTCCAAGCACAAGCGCCGCCGTCGACGTCACAGCCCCAGCTGCTGCTCTTACACCAGCGAATGGCTGCGGCGTGAGGTCTCCAGCCGCTGCTTGAGGCGTCAGAGGCGGCGTCTGGTCGTCCGAAGCGCCGACTTCAAGGTTGTGCTGTGGATGAGCACTCACGAGCTTGTTCAGCGCGTCTCTCATGGTCCGCACGGCTTCTTCCTTGGACGGATCACTCGCTCCTCGCTGGTCAACAGACAGACGGGTACGTTAGCGGGTCTACTACCACGACGACAAGTTATGAAGCCCAAGAACTGACCTCCTCGAGGATGCGCAGGACGTTCTCGTTGCTCTGGATGGAAATCAGCAGCGCCTCGGACAGCGCCGACATGTCGACGTCTTCAAGCTCCGCCATGCCCTCGGCCGCCAAGAAGTTGCGCAGGTATACATCTTGCAAGATGAGCTCGTCCGCGAGCTCCGGGTACTGGTACCGGAACGAGTCGGCCGCGACAAAGTGCTCCGGGTTCCACCGCGGCCAGGTATGCGCTCGAGCAGCCGTCTTGACCTTCACCAGCTCCGTCTCAAGGCACTCGCGCAGTCGCTCCCGCATACTGAGAGTCATACAACAAGGTGAGCGCCTTGGCTTGGAGGGAGACCTCAAGATGCGCGCGAGGGTAGCTACCTGGCCTTCCAGATCAGCGTCGAGTTGCTAATATCCTCCTTGCTCTGCAGCAACAGGATGAACCGGTCAGGAGACGCTCGAAGGACCTGAACGCACACACACACACACAACAGTCAGACAGCCGCGTATCACAGGTCAAAGAGCTCGTATACCATACCCGGATGAAGTTTGGCGTGAGCAGCTGCTTGATCACCAACAGCGGGAGTCCAGGCTTCTCATCAGCGCTGGCGTCCCCCAAGCACGAGCGAAGCGCAAGCGCAGCACTTCTCACCGCGCTGAGATACCGCGACGGCTTGTGCTCCAGCTCTGGTTTACTAGGAGCGTCGTCGTCTTCTTCTGGTCGAGAAGAACTCGGAGTGCTCGCCACCTCCTCGGCCGGGCAGAAGACGGTCGTGTCCAGGAAGAACAGCAAGCCTCCAGCGCCGACAACAACCGCCCGCAGCTCCTCCGTGTGGCACAAGCCGGCGACGCAGCTCAAGCACACACTCGCCGCGTCTTCCGACAAGTTCATGATGGTATGGCGCGACGAGAGCTCCAGCAGCGCCGTGACAACCACCGGGTTGCGCTGGATCGCAGCGACGCCAGCAGAGTGGCCCGTCAACGCGGTGACGACGTCTGTGACGCGGTACAGCAGCACTCGAGCCATGTTGTGCATCCCGCGCGCCGAGAGCTTGAGCAGGTCCTGGAACGAAGGGTTCCTCATCCTCTCGAGCGCTTCGCCAATGACCGCAAGCCCCGTGTCGCTCAGAAACGCGATGCAAGTCGATACGTTGACACCTTTGGACGCCTCGGGAGCCACTGGACCCGCCAGGATAGCCAGTACAAGCTCCAGCGCCAAGATGCCGCGGATCTGGTCGGGTTCTCCCAGTAGTGTGCGCTTCATGGGGGTCAGCAGCGACTCGTAGTAGTCGCGGTGGATGTCAATGCTCGAGCAGCGAGACGGGATCAGCCGGACGAGCGCCTTGAGGATCAGCACTTGCACCTCCCAAGGCTCAGCGTACGGTCCTCGGAGCGTTGCTGGACCGGTAGAAGTCGCCCCTATCGACTTGGAACCGTCCACGCTGATCGACTTGGCGCGTCCGAGGTCCGACAGGTGCGTGAACAGCGCGCTGATCAGGTTCGAGTACATCTCGGGCGTCCAGGCGTTCAGGAACTCGCCGTCGCCTTCAATGTACGAGCGCAGGAAGATGTTGCCGACGAAGATGTCGTCTTCATCCTGGAAGTACTCACCGTCGACTGTGTTGTTCACATGCGGCTCAGGTACGACCACGACACTGCTGGACAGCGAGTCGTACTGGTTCCCGTGCTGCTGCTCACTCGTCGACGCAATGTACTTGCTGCGCAGGTAGCGGTACAGTCGCAACCGCTGTCTGCGGCCCCAATTCACGTCGGCCGCGCGCTTTTCATGGGCGTTAAACACCTCCGTGAACGCTTTCGCCGTCGCCGACTCGAGCAGCTGGCCCATACCTCGACCGCTGAACCCGAGCGCTTCATCAAGCAGCTTGCTGAACTCTGACGACGCCGTCGACCCCGCTCGAGCCACGCAGTTGTCCTTGAGGAACTCGGCCGCTGCCACACACATGCCCATGCCCTTGGGGTCGCAGCTCGCGAAGAGCACGTACACTAGCGCGAGCGACTTCCAGTTGCCGTCCAGCGGAGCCTTGAGCGTCGCCGTCACTGCTGCTCCGCGCTTGGCTGGGACCGTGAACGAGGACGTCCGACTGCCGTCCAGCACCGCGACCTTCTTCAACAGCGTGAGGATCCTCGTGATCGTCACGTGGTCCAGCGTCTCCAACGCCAGTAAGCGGCACAGGAACATGCGCTTGGACCGCACGAGCAGTAGCGTGAACTTGGAGCGTGTCGTGATGGACAGCAGCAGCGTCACGCCCGTCCGAACGACCGCGTCATTGCCGTTCTTGACCAAGATCTGCCCGCCATCCGAGTCGTTACTGTCATCGTCTTCGTCCGCTTCAGAGTCTGAATCGACGCGTCGAGACGCCAGGTTGGAGATGAACGCCGGGTCCGTCAGCACGTCGACGACTGCGCGGACCAGCGTCGAGCTCAGGCGGTTCAGGTTGTCACTCGGCGCGTTCCTGGTCGTCACTACCGCCGTGTTGAGCAGCTGGAAGGCTTCGCGGAGGAACGTCGGGGACTCACTCGCGTGGTTCGCCAGCGCAGCCAAGAGGTTCTGCACCGGTAGTTGACCGTAGAAGGTCATGGCGTACCGGCGGAGCACCAAACGGAGGCAGCGGACACACAGGATCCGCCACCGATGGTTCTTCTCGACAGCCAAGCGGTCGGACAAGTGCCACGCCAGCACCATTGGATCCGCGACCTCGAAGTTGCCGGCCAAGTTGCTCAGCTTGGGCAGCAGGTGCTCGATGAAGTAGCCGTTGACGATCAGCTCGGCCTCGAACGCCACGTAGTTGACGTAGAACATCTCGTGCTCCCATCGCAGCACCGTGCCGCTCCCAGCGCTCGTCTCTAGCAGTCGTCTCGCGTTCTCCAGGTTGCCAATCTCCGCTTGAAGCGCGTCCCGCAGCTCCGTCCGCATCGCGTCTCTCCATACAAGTTCCGGTCGCTCGTGGGTCTCCAAGACGCTCTCAATGATGTTCCGCCAGTGTTCGCCCTGTCCTCGAGCGTCCGTCAGCCACTTGTCGAACGCGCCGCTGCCAATGTTCTTGGCGTTGTTGGCGACTGACATGACGCGGTTGCGCTTGGTATCCACAGTCGACATGGCCTCAAAGTCGAACGAGAAGTGAGGCAGCGACCGGTTCGCCCGAGTCGCAGCTCGTACCAGCGTCGACGACGCCGTGTGGCGGGAAATGAGGTCTGCGCGACTCTCGGCCGGGATGAACAGCTCGACGGGGAAGATCCGACTCATGGCCTTCTTGGAGCGAGTGTTGCCGGCGCAGAAGATCTCGACCAGGTCGATACACTTGTCTTGAAGTCCCGCCTTTGAATTCGTCGGCGTCGACTGGCCACCGTCAGTCTTGGCGACGCTACCAGGTCGCTGAGTGTGAGGAAGAGAGGGCTAGTTAGTGGCCTTAACGTCTCTGATGAGGGCGAACCACGTACCAACTCGCTCAATGCCGCAGTGAGCGCGTAGAGCAGCGCGCCGTACTCCCTCGCGGACTCCTGTAGCTCATGGACTTGGTCCAGATCTGTGATCGAGAAGAGCTCCTTCACCAGGTCGATCGCGAAGTCTTGAACTGTGGAGTTGGCGTCGTGACACAGCTCCAATAGCGAGATCCGCGCGTTCATAAGCGCGCCAACAGCCTGCAACAGCTCTGTCAATGGATGGTCTTCCACCTCGGCAACCCGTGAGAGATGGACGCACCTGAGAGCACGTCAAGTAGTCCGTGGTCGAGCGGCGGGACACGAGCGTCAAGTGGAAGAGCAGCACGACGTGGAGCAGGATGGCGTCCTTGTCCGTGGACCTCTTGTCCTCGGCGCTGTACTGCACCAGCAACGACCGCAGCACTTCAAAGCCGCCAGCCTCGCCAAAGTTGCGTCTGTTGGCCATCTCCCACCGCTCGGCCTTGTCGCCGGCGTCTGGGCTTGGAGGTGCCGTGATCATGCTTGAGATGGTCTCCAATGCTGATAGAACCAGCTTTGGAGACAGGTACTGCGTCAAGCAGACCCATTGACTGCGTTAGACCCAGACTACTGCATGGTACAGGAGGTCTGGTAACGTACCAGGCAGTTGAGGAACGGCTTGACGGAGCACTTGGCGCACAGGCGATACATTTCGCGCCACATGATGACCCGGCGGAAGCTCAGTAGTAGCAGCTCCATCTGCCACATGCGGCTCCTGTGAGTCACTACACTGTAGCTGCAGTTGAGGATCAGATAGACGCACCAGCTCTTCATTGGAGCCGCGCTCTGTGTGCTCCGCTTGCTGCTGTAGCAGCGCGTGTACCGCGTCGAACAGCCGCCGCTCCTTGACGTCCACGTCCGTGTTGATGGCGTCCTCCGCCTCTGTTCCTGTCTGTGGCTGCTACTAGCGGCTGTGAGTGACTGCAGACAACCTGACTGTGGTTACTGGGCGACTGTAGACGTACCTGGAGCGGGAAGGCGGCGCTGAAGGCGCGCAACGCGTCCAGGATCTGCTGTTTGTCGCCATCGCCTGGGCGGATGCTGATGACGGCGCGGATGGCGCTGCGCTGCTCGACGGAGCCCGCCTGGCCCATGGCGCTAGGCCTACGCTCTGCGAGGTGCGCGCTCGCTTAACCCGCACGGACGCCGCGCGGTCACTAGCAGGCGGCGGGCGGCACGCGCAAGGAGAAGCCGACACCTTCGAGTCCAATTTGGCCGCTCGGGATGCCAAAAGCGCTTTTCACATGGGTGTGAAACGGCGACAGGAGGTAGCGCGATCACCTCGTATAGAATTCTATTTGTTACAGGTACTAGGTGTAATGAAGTGCTATGTTTTTTGTCAAATGAAGAGCATAATCTATCTACGAATATCTAATAATAGAGGAATGAGACTCATGATTCAACCAAACATCCCAGAAAAGCATCGACAAAAATGGCTGACGCGCGGGTAACAAGCAGTAACGATGCGATCCAAAGTCACCCATTGACGCGCGCTTAGTAATGATACAAAACCCGACGTCATTGCGGCACTTCAAAGTCTTGGAGTGACCCTGCAACTCGACGAGACCCTCGACGACTTCTGCTACAGCCCAAGGGCGTGGGCAAGTCAATAGACGGCGTCTCATACAGCGTGACCGCGGCCATCCCCGCTGGCAGTAAACATGGCACAATGGCCACCTGCGAGTCGCGACGGCGGCGAGCTGCAGCTGTAGCTGACGACACCTGGAGCGGCTTGTCCAGAGGGAACTTCCCTGTGTGTCTCGAAGACCAGCAAGGCAGCGTCAATGGCGACACCGCATCTGCGGCCAAGCGTGTCGGGTCGTTGAGCCTCTTCGGGAACAGCACTTGATCTAGTCGCGGCTACTGCCTGCACATTTTCCCCGCCAGCCATATCACAGCCACCTCGATGCTGCCGCAGTGTCGCGCGTGACGGGCGGCGCTGCAGCTTGTCGGCGTTGGCCGCTTGGCCCACTTGCGTACCGTCGACAACGTCACAAAGTACTGCCGCGCCAGCTTGACGATCTCCAGCCGCTCACGGTCCGTCAGCCTCTGCCCAGCACCTTGACGACCCATTGCAGTACCGCACCAGCGGCAACTTCGACATGAACTGTTAGCAGCTCTCGCTGTATGTGTCTCTTGAAACATATGTGCTGGTGTAGACCCTAGTCAATACCGCTTCGACAAGACGACAGGTGGCGACATCAATTCAACCCATTCAGCGTATTCATACAGGTTGTATCAAAGGTTTTAACGCTCTTTACAACATTAATTCATGAATGCACTCATTTGTACAGGAGGATCTCCTCTTTTACCCATCTCCTGATTGGCTGAAATCTCCCTTCACCCACCGACCCCCCTCGAAAATGAACACCAAACAGCGCATTCGGCTTGGGACCGGCGAGTCGCCGCGAGAACGCACGCGCGCCGCCTGCCCCCGCTCACCCCCGCTCCTCCACCCCGCGCGTCCGCATGAACCGGCAGTCGCTAGCAGAGGCCACGAGCCTCCACGATGGCCCCGTACCCGTCTACCTAATGGAGGAGGCAGCGAGTACGTACCGCGCAATGGCGACGGGGACTGATGAGAAGCGGAGGAGACCTTACGACTGGCAATGACGCGTCCTGCGCTCCTCAGACGCGACCAAGGCGAGCGCGCGCGAGGCCGAGAAGGTCGCCGACTTCCTCGTCGGCCGCCTCAACAAGGCCAACCTGAACGTCAAGCTCAAGGCGCTGCAGATCATCTCGGTACGTTCGAGTCCGCCCTCGCCGCACGTTGCACGGCATTGCTCCTGCAATATCAGCACTCGGCTCGGCTGGACGTGTCGCTACCGCAAACTGACGTGCGTCCTGCTGCTCTGTGTGGTAGTACTGCATCCGGGAAGGCGGGCCGGGATTCGCGCCCGCCATCCGCGAGGACGAGCAGGAGATCGCCGCGTACCTCCGTACGTCCCACCCCTTGTCCCGCACTTGGTGGTGACTTAACCGACCGCACACGCCTGGTTGTGCTGCTTGCAGAGTACACTGGACCGCCGGATCCCGTCTACGGCGACGAGAAGTACCGGCGGATAAGGGTGGCAGCGCAGGTACGACGCGTCGTCTCCTCCTCGAATGGAGATCTCCAGGTTCATCGAGTTGCTAACATGATACAATGTGGGCTGCAGGAAGCGCTCGTGTGCCTGAACAACGGCTTTCTGTCCCGCACAACGCGCGAGGAGCCGGCGCCAGCTCCCGCGGGCGGCAACTCGTGGCAGTCGCCGGCTCCTGCCGCTGCTCCAGGCGGCAACTCGTGGCAGCAGCCTCCTCCCGCCGGTCCCGAGCCGTACGACCGCTCATCTCCCGCTTACAACCCGAACCAAGGCCAATCGAGCGGTCCATGGGGTCCAAGTGGCAGCGCGGGGGCCGCGTCCGCCTCCTCGTCGACCTTCCGACCGCCTCCGTACCAGGACGGACCGTCCAATTACGGTGGTAATCAGCCTGGAGGCGGCTACAACGCTCCATCTGGACCGCCAGACAACTACAACGAGGGTGGAGACTACGGCTACGGCAACGACGCGGGTCAAGGAGGGGGTTACCCTCCTCAACCGCAGCAGCGCCAGCCGAGCGGGTTACAGTCGTGGGCGGCGGCTGGAGCAGGAGGAGCCCCCAAGCCAAGCGGTGCTGGTACATGGAGCAGTTCAGGGTACCAGCGCAAAGACCCCGGTGCTGTGACTTCCGAGCCGCGGTACAACGCGTCCAGCAGTCGAGACAACCGACCGACGGTGCTCGTCGGCCACTCGCTGAGCTTCGCGCGGCCGGGAGGCAGCGGCGGGTACAACCCGAACGCCGGCGCGTACAACCCGAGCCAGAGCTCTGGAGCTCAAGGAGGATACAACCCCAACGCTGGTCGGTACAATAGCAGCAGCATGAGCGGGGGAAGCGGCGGCTTTGGAGGCAGCAGCAGTTCGCGGCCGAACTTTGTCGAGAACACGGGCCGCATGATGAGCAGCGTGGGCCAGATGGGCTTCCCGGGTTCGTCCTCCTCCTCCTCGCAACCACTGGGCTCCAGTATCGCGACGTCCAAGCTCGGCAAGCGCGTCGAGGTGCTCAAGCGCATCGGCACGGAAGCCCGCGAGAAGTGGGACCGCCGCAACATGGACAAGTCGATGGCGTCGTCGCTCGCCGACCACGACGAGCTGCGCGCCGGTCCGCACGTCATGGACCACGGCTCGTACTACCAGCCGACGCCTCCGCAGGTCGGCGCAGGCGACGCGAGCCGGTAAGATCCCGCCCTGTGCGTCTCGTCTCGCCTTGACGTGGAGACTGACGCTGACTTGACTTGGCTGCTGTAGGGACTACGAGCGCGGCATGATCGACAACTTGTGCGCGTCGGTCGGACTAGCCCGTGCGCCGCCTGCTGACGCGCTCAAGCGGTTCGTGGACCTGGCGCAGACGCTGGACGCGCAGGCGATCGGCGACATCCTGCTCGACAAGCTGGAAGACCCGACGTGGCAGGTGCGGCTCAAGGGCTTGTACGTCGTGCTGGCGTTGCTGGAATCGCCCGGAGCCGACCCGTACGCTGCCTGGTTCGAGGACAACGTCGAGGTTGTCGAGGAACTGCGCAAGGACGCCAAGCCCAGCGTGGTCGCCAAGGCGCGGCAGGTGCTTGAGGCGCTCGGCTTTGAGGTTGAGGAACAGCAGCGGCCGGCGCCGACGGCTTCGAGACGTCAAGCCACTGGAGGAAGAGCGTCGCCGGCGCCTCGACAGCAGAGCGACGTCGACTTCCTCGGCTTGGACGGCTTGAGCATCCACGAAACATCGTCTGCTACTACCCCTCCGCCCGCTCCGGTGACGGCTGCAGCACCTGCAGAGCTCAACATCTTCGGTTCTCCTCAGTCCGGACCGACGCCAGCTCCTCCCGCTCCAGTCCCAACGCAAGAAATCTCGGTGCGTCCTGTATGAATGGCTCGGGAGCTATGGATAACTGTGGACTTACATGTGGATGGATGTCCAGCTGCTGGACGGGTTCGATCCGCTTGGAGGCTCGGCTTCATCCTCGCAGTACGAGTATCAGCAGCAGCAGTACCAGCAGCAGTACCAAGAGCCGCCGGTCGACCCTCGTACCCAGACACTCAGTCACTTGGGCAAGGACCTGTTCACGATCGCCAACTCACCGCGTGGAGCCGCTCCACCTGGCTCCACTATGGTCGACAGCGGCACTCCCGGCGCGGGTCAGTCGGCCTTCAACTTCATGTGAGGCACGCGAAGAACCGGTCCAGTCCAGGAGCGATAAGCCTGTGGTATAAGCCAAGCCGAGCCTGTGGAGTCGATGACACGCCATTACCGCCTTACCTGCTGCGTTCCCAGCCCTCGCCTACGCCCGGATGCGCTTCTTGGCGTGCGGTTCGTCGCCTCCAGCCGCTCGCTTGACCCTCTTGGCGCTCGAAATGAAGACGTCGGCGTCCCATACCTCCTGTCTGATCCCGTTGTACGGTCCGTTGAGGATCACCATGACCTTGGTGTCTCGGTGGTACGATAGCCCCGTAATGAGCTTGGGCGTGATGAGGAAGTACTGCGGCAGCTTGCTGCCACACGACGACTTGGTGATCCGCTGGAACACCTTGCGCTCGTTGTACACGTCCATGCCCTGGTTGATCTCGTCCACGACGCGGAACGGGCACTTGGTCAGGCTCTGCAGCGCCATCAAGTACATGATGGTGCCGACCGACTTCTCCTGCTCACATACAACCAGTCCGTTAGTCATCACGTCCAAGGCTACAGGTAGACGTAGTCAAGCCAACGTACGCCACCGGACTGCTCCTCGGCCGTCATCGTCGACAGCTTCGTGTTCTTGCGGAACTGCGCGCGACGCTGGACGCCCCACTTGGCAATGTCCTGCGCCATGACCACCCACAGGAGCGGTTAGTTCAGATCCAGAGGATCGTCCAAACACAATTGCATGGACGCACCGAGTCCTCGTCGTCCAGGACGATCTCGCCGACGCAGCCAATGTCCATGAAGAACTCCTTGAACGACGCGTCGATCTGGCTCACGACCTGCTTGAGCCGCTCGTGCCACGATTCCTTTACAAACCACCAGTCAGTTGAGCTTCCAACCGGTAGTCCAAGAGTCCGCACAGCCCCACCTTCTTGCTGTTGATGGCGCTTTCCTTGTCGTTGACTCCCGCCTCCAGCTCGCTCAGCTCCGTCTCCTCCTCCTCAATCTCCTTGCTCAGCCGCTCGAAGCGCTCGCGGATCGTAATGTCCCCGCGGAAACAGTCCAAGGCGCTGCGGTTGTTCTCGATCTTGCCTCGCAGCTCGTCCAGGTCTTCTGATAGAGCGTTGAACCGGTCCTCATACTCGGCCAGAGGCGCCTCCTCCTCCGCCTTGCGCTTGTGCTTCATCGCCCTCTTGGCCATGCTCATCAGGTTCTCCTTCGACATCTTGTACGCCTCTTGCAGTGCCCTGTACAGCCATGATGCCACCCACGGTGAGGCTCCAAGCTCACTGACTGTCAATACACACAAGACAACGTACTTGATGGTCGCCTCGGCGAGCTGGAGCTCCTTCTGCGTCAGTTCCACGCGGACTTGCTGGGCACTCAGTTGCAGAGACAGCGACGCGTCTCGAGCGCTCAGACGCAGCAGCTCCTGCGTCAGCTTGAGGATGTCCTTGAGCTGTCGCGCTTGCCTATAGACAGGTGAACAAGCACCCCACACTATCAGACAAGGTCGAGAGTCAACGTATGACCTTGGCAGACTACGCACTTGGCCGCCTGGTTCTTGAGCTTGCGGGTCAGCGCGTCCTCCTTCTCCGACAGATCCTATGGTCCATACATTGCGTCAGGCAAACACACGAGTCACCAAGCCGTCAAGACGAGAGGGCGTACGCGAGCGAGCTCGTTGTTGAGGCTGAAGATCTTGTTCTCCGCCTCGGCGATCTTCTCGTCCAGCCGCAGCATCGACTTGAGCTGCCCGCGGATCTCCGTCACGCGGTGCATCGACGTGTTCCTGGCCTCGGCGAACTCGCGCTCTTGGGCCTTGAGCTCGTTGATCTACGGGTCATACATTGACCCAGTGAGTACCTTCATACCATAGTGAGAGCTAGTTCAAGAGAGACCGTGTACCTCCTCCTTGATAGCCGTCGACTTGGAGGCGAACTCGTCCAGTAGCTGCTGCATTTGCGCCTTCTCCTCTTCATTAGTGGACGACGCAGCTAGTAGCCGCGGGTTCTGCAGGTCGTTCGTCCTCGTGGTCACATTGCGTTTGCCATACTTGGACACTATGCCATTACACAACACACAACACTCGTCAGGCATACTAACTCCAAGTCAAAGCTACCAGACCAGACCCAACGTACCCGAGGTGACGTATTTCTTGAACGGAGTGACCAGCGCAGCACGTCGCTCAGCGCCAGAGATGACGCTGAAGATGTCTCCGCCCTGGTTGATCAGCTCCTCCGTCCGGCTCGTGCCTACTAGGACAGTGTGGAAGCCTCCGTGGACCCTCAAGGCCTCGTGGATGATGTCTGGCGCCGTCACGAGCTCGTCCAGGAAGCCCGTGATGCCGAACTCGCGCTGGTACTTGGCCATCTGCTCGTCGTTGTACGGCCGGTTGACTGTGCTGCAGCGTCCGCCTTCTACTACGAACACCGAGGCTCGAGCTGGTCTTCCAGACGAGGTGTCGCTCGCTAAGCCGTCCAGGATCGTCTTGTAGTCTTCGTGCGTCTCGGTGATCAACAGCGTCATCACCCACTTGGGCAGCGTATCCTCGACGTACTTGGCGTGAAGTGGGTCGCTCACTTTCATCTGCAAGACCGATAGTTAGACGTCAAGATCACTACCAGCCACTTTGTATCAAGGTTAGACGCGTACCTCGAGGACAAGGGGGCCCCAGACCTTGCGCTTGAGCTTGTCCCGGTTGCGCTTGACCCACTCGGCCGCTCGGATCGAGTCCGGGTCGAATCGCTGGAGCACCAGCTTGCGCTGAACGTCTTCGTCTCCCAGTCGGTTCAGCTTGTCGGTCACTCGCCGCGCTTGCTCGTCGATGGACGCCAGCTCTCGAGCCAACACCTCGCGCTTACTCGAGACCTCGGCGTGCTAGTATAGGTTCCAGTATGGCCGTCAGTCACTTGCGAGTATCAGCGTGAATAGAGGAGGAGCGGTCGTTTGTACCTCCATCTCTCGCTCACGCTGTTCCTTCTCGACCTCGGCCTTCTGGCGCTTCAGCTCGTCCTGATCCGGCATTGCAGCTCGCTCGCGCTTCCACTGATCATGGACATCAGTAAGTTAGTATGGCGCGTCTTGATGGCGAAGATTGTAAGAGGAAGCCTCGCCTCTTGGACGTCGTTCTCGAGCTTCTCGAGCCGCTTGCGCGACTGGTTGTGGTGGTTGCGCAGCTCCTTGATCTCCGACGCCGTCTTGCTCTGCGCCACCTCCACGTTCTCAATCTACACGTCCATCACGATGTTAGAATCCACTCGATCATGACATGGTAGAGCTCATAGAGAGAACCGCACCAACTGCTTCTGCCGCTTGATCTTGCCGTCCACCTCGCGTTTGTCGTGGTCCACCGTCGCCTTCCTGCAAAACAAGCAGAGGATTAACTACCATGAGCCCGACCATAGACAGCAGTAGAGCGCAACGTACTTGGCCTTGAGCTCCTCTAGACGTGCCACCTCCTTGTCCACGAGGTCCTCAAGCGGCACGATCCGCTCCTCCTTGGCTCTCTGCAGTCCAACGCATTAGCATCCTCGCCGTTGACTGGCGAAGGTCAATAGAAGCAGCAGCTTACGTCCATTTCTTCTCGGCACCGCTTCTTCTCCTGCTTGAGGTCGTCCACTTCGCGCTTCATCTCTTCAAACTCGAGCCACAGACACTTCTTCTCCATCAACTCGGTCTTCAAGGCAGCAAGCAACCCCGTCAGCCACTCACTCTCATAAACAAGTCAAGTCAGTCCACCGGGTCCCTCACCTCTTTGATCCGCGTCTCGTGGTCCACAATGCGCTCCACGTCTCGCTCCAAGTGTTGGCACTCCGTCTTCTTCTGCTCCAGCACCGCACGGGCTTGCTCCACATCCTAGCAGCAGCAGTGATCACGGAGGTTAGAGGGAGCAGGAAGTATTGTGAGAGCGAGTCAATGGCTCCTTACCCGAGCCTTGTCCCGCGCGTTGGTCTGCATCTCGATGAGTTCCTCGTGCTTGGCGGCCAGGTCTCCGTCCAGAATAGCCGCCTCGGTCGCCTTGAGCAGCTGCATGGGGTTCATGCGCGAGAACTCGCCCACCTTGTCCTGCGGCAGGAACTGGCACAGGTTGTCGATCTGGATCTTGGACCGCTCCATGAGCGCCAGCACCTTCTTGAGCGTCGTGTCGCGGCCATTGAGCATCCACGTGCTCCGGTTGTCGCGGAAAATGTTGCGCCGGATCGTCTTGTTGCCAGACTGGAAGAACAGCTCGATCTGTAGGCGCGGAGGGTCATTAGCGCGGATGCTATAGACTCGCAGCTGGCAGGCGGAGGCTGGACGCACCTCGGTGTACCCGGACTCCTTCTCATGGCGCACGAACTGGCCCACCTTGTCGGCACGTCCAAGTAACTACAGAGGTCCACACAACGGTCAGTCTTGAGCGATAACTAGCGCTAGGGATGACACGTAGAGCCTCAGAGTGACGCGCCTTGGTGCTGCCGGCGAGGCCGACGCAGAGCGCGCAGACAATGGAGCTCTTGCCCGTGCCGTTCGGGCCGAGGATGACGTTCAGGCGCGGGCCGGGGAAGAACTCGGCGTCGTTGTACGTGAGGAAGTTGTGCAGCTGCACGCGGAAGATGGACCCGTCGACGAACTCGTCTGACGACTGGCGCGTCGCCAGGTCCACGTCCGTCTCCGCCGCCGCCATCGCCAGGCGTCCGCTAGGAGTCCGCAGCTGTCACCTTCAGGTCCGCTTTTGCGCGCCAAGTGCACTTTTGTTCCCGCGAAAAGTGAAACGCTCCCTGATTCAGGTGTGACACACAACATCCGGATCGAATTGACCTAAAATAGCCGAATTACAGTCTAAAAACAGGAGATCCAGACCTTTGACACGCTATTTTCGGGTGAAATCGAGTCTGTGGAGCTGCTCGCATATCGAACGGAGACGATGGCGGCCAAGGTGGCGGGGATGGCGGCGCGCCGGCCGCCGCTGGCGGGCGGCAAGCGCGTGCGTACGTGGCGCAGCGCCCCGCTGGCGGTCATCAGCGAGCGGCAGGCGGCGCTTGGTGCTGTGCCCGCGCGCAGCAGCAACACGTTGCTCATGCCGCACCTAGCGCCGGTCGAGTTCACCGACTTCGAGCTCATGTTCCTGGGCACGAGCGCCGGGTCGCCGTCGGTGCGGCGCAACCCGACGTCCATGTGTCTGCGTCTGGCGCACCAGAACTGGATGTTCGACTGCGCAGAGGGCAGCTTGCGGCAGCTCATGAAGAGCATCATCCGCGTGCCGCTCACCAACAAGTTCTTCGTCACGCACTTGCACGGCGACCACGTGTACGGACTGCCCGGCATCCTGTGCACGCTGGACAACCACAGCGCCGCGTACGTGGACCCGGCGACGCGCTGCAGGGCGCCGCGCCCGATCCACGTCTACGGCCCGCTCGGACTCTTCTCGTACCTCAACACGGCGTTCGCCACGAGCAGCACGCGGCTCACGAACCTCGCCATCACGGTGCACGAGCTCGTGTCGGCCGACATGCTCAAGAACATGTCGCCGCACGAGAAGTTCATGCGGCGCGCACCCGTGCACCCGGTACGAGCACGTCCTAGACATCATAGTAGGCCCGAAGCTCACTCAATGTTGTTTTTGGAGCTTAGAGCCTCAAGCGCGAGGCGATCCACGCCACGTTCGACGGCAACGGACTCGTGTGGAACGTGCTCGACGACGGCAAGATGGCCGTGCGCGCCGCCGAGCTCAAGCACACAGTCACGTGCTTCGGGTACGTGGTCGAGGAGCACACGATCCCGGGCAAGCTCAAGTCGGACGAGCTGCTGCGCCGCGGACTGCCGCCGGGCCCGCTCTACCGCGAGCTCAAGCGCGGCAACAGCGTCATGCTGCCTAGTGGCGAGCTGCTGCACGCTGCAGACGTCACGGGGCCGCCTGCACGAGGCCGGAAGGTGGCCATCTGCGGAGACAGCGCCGACTCGTCCCGCATGTTCGACATCGCCCACTCCTGCGACGTAGGCCTGGCTTGGCTTCTACTACCCGCATATCGCGAAGCTTGGACACTAACGAAGCTTGTCGGTCTCCAGGTGCTCGTTCATGAAGCCACACTCAGCCACGAGATGGTGATGCAGGTACAGAACGCCACTAGCTCAAGGTCTCCACTTACCAGATCCTGCTGAACACCTGGCTGTCTGTTCTCCAGGCTGTGCATCGAGGCCACTCGACGGCTCGTATGGCGGGGTACGCGGCCAAGAAGATGAACGCGACGCTGCTGGCGCTGACGCACTTCAGCCACCGCTTCCGGCACTGGACGCCCGACTTCCGCTCCATCACGACGATGCACCTAGCGCTGGAGGCCCAGTCAGCGTTCGGCCGGCGCGCAGTCGTGCCCGCGTCCGACTTCCTCCGGATCCCAGTGCCCCGACCTCCACATGAGTAGGTGGCTGGCTCGCTATACGTTGACCCTAGAGTAGAATAGGTAGCTGTATTTCGGCCGGGGGGTGGACGTCAAGACCACCATCATCCATCCAGGCTCGGAGTACGGAATACACACACATACAGTCGTCCCCGTGATGGCGACAGTGGCTGACGGGCCTTGTGGAGCGCTCACAGCTCGCCGAGCAGCGCCGTGACGTCCTCGACGGTCAGGTCGCGGTCGTTCTTGTTCAAAATGGCGCGCACCGACTCGGACATGGTCGAGTTCTTGACCGAGATGGTCTTGTCCACGAAGCTCGGCAGCCGGTCCTGGTTGACGTCCACCCACCGCATGTACGTGAGCGACTGCTCGGGCGTCAGGATCGAGTGCAGCATCTCCGTGTGGCGCTGCACAGCCTCCGACCGCTGCTCCAGGCTCTTCTTGAGCTTGCTCAGGTAGTTCTATACCGTCACAAGACCGACGAGAAGAGGTTAGACCCAGTGGATAGACCCGTGGCGACCACTACAGGCAGCGTACCACTGCCATGGCGACGCGTCGGCGCTCCGACTTGCTCGCCTTGGCTTCTCCCGACTTGTAGAGCGACTTGAGCTTCTCGTCCTGCTCGTACGTGAGCGACAGGTCGCCCGTCAAGGTGGGCCACAGCGTGTCCTTCTTGACGATGGCTGGCGCCTTCTTCTTCTCGGGTCCGTCCGGCCCGTTGGCCTTGGCTGCCAAGTTGCTCGCCTCGTCGAAGAACGCGTCGTCCTGGAGACTGAGCCAGAGCAGGAAGCGGCAGTACGGAGGCAGCAGCAGGTTGTCCAGCTGCCGGAAGTTGTAGTCCTTGACCGCCAGCCGCTCCACGCTGTTCGGCCCGAAGCGCTCCTGGATCAGCATGATGCCCTGCCGGATCTTCTCCGACACGCTCTGTCCGTATCAACAAGTTAGAGCAGCCACTAGGGATCAGTATACTAGTCCACCCAAGGCGGCCTCACCTCCTCGGACCCTCCGTTCTTGAGGTCCTCGGCCAAGCCGGCCAGGATCTCCGACCGCACGCTGCTTAGCGCCTCGTCGGCGATCTCCAGGTGGCTCGCGCGCGTTGCGTCGATGCTCTCCGTCAGTTGGGACACCTGCAGTAGCGGTCCGATCAGTCAGAACCAGCTCCGTCACTCGTCATGTGACCTGAAAGACGGCCAACCTTCTCCTCCAGCAGCTCGAGGTACTGCTTCTTGCGGCGACGGCTCTGACGCGCCGACTCGCGGTTCCGAGCGAGGCTATAGGGCGTCAAGAGGGTTGTCAGTGCATGTAGCAGCAGGTGCCAGGGCGGTAAGAGGCCAGGAGAGAGCGCACCGCCGCTGGCGCTTCTCGTCCGTGTCGCCAGGTCCGCCGGCGTTGTCGTCTTCGGTCGTGGTGGAGCGCGGGCCCGAGCCCTCGCTCGCTCCAAATGCGTTCTGCATCTGCTGGAAGGCCGACACGGGCCCTGATCCGCCGCCGGAGGCGCCAGTGGCCGTCGAGGGAGCGCCGAACGCGCGCTCCAACGGCGGCGGCTGGCTCACGGCGAAGGGCTCGTTGGAAGAAGAGCCGGCGCTGGCGCTCGCGGGCGGCGCAGGAGAGCGCTCGGCCGCCACATCGGCCGACAGGAAGTAGCTCAGCAGGTCGTCGTCCTCGGGTGTCAGGTCCATGGCTGCGGGGGCGGGCGGCAAGCAGGAGAATGGAGTCGCGCACGGCGTTCGCCAATCAGCGCGGCTTGCTCGGACGACCTGGCACTGACGGACAGGCGTCTGTCTGATGTGCTTGCTTCCAACGTTGGGTTCTGGCCTCTCATGTGTAATATCGTGGGTCATTGAATGCAAGAGGCACTTTCATTTTAGAACCAGCTTGATATTTTGAAATATATACAACATGGAAGGTGAATGTGTGTTGTGAATCCTAAAAGCGTTCTGCATCTGCATTGATCAATATATTATCAAAGGCTTCTATAAAGTACAGGATTGAATGAATGTTTTATGCTGACGTTCTTCCGGATCCGGCGGATCAGGGTTGAATATATACGTTTCCACAGGCAACTGATGCTCCGTGTATCGCGTGAGTGATGGTGGCGACGCCGCATTCCATCTTGGACGGAATCTCGAGGGCATTTCCAGACAGACCCCACAAGAAGGCCGACACCTTCCGACCGCCCTCTCACCCTCCTTCCCAACGCCGTTCTCCCGCCATGACGGACGTGATGAGCGCGCCGTCGCTGCTGAGCGAGACGAGCGACTCGGAGCTCGAGGTGAGCTCGCTGTGCGGCTCGGAGCTGGAGCTGGAGATGGCCTGGGGCGAGGGGCCCATCGCGCCGCTGCGAGCTGAGACGCCGGTCGACACGCCCAGCGATCGCCCCAGCAGCCGCGGAAACGGGTCGGCGCGCGCGCGCACGCCGCAGAAGCGCGGCAGCGACTCGCCGCTGGCGCGCAGCAAGCGGCTGATCCACATCCACCCGATCCGGTCGGCGCCGTACCTTCCGTCGCCCAACGAGCTGCCTGTCGGCATGCGCAAGCAGCAGCGTTGGTTCAACGGTGCGTCTACCGGTGCTTCGCAGGTGACTGGAGTGCTTTTAGGCGGCTCACAGTGTCTGGACGCCCGTGACAGACCACCACTTTGGCAACCGCGCGGCGTCGACGCGCCTCGAGGACTTGATGGAGCACATGCAGATCAACGTCGAGTGGAGGTGAGCGCGCGCTTGAGGCCATGGCGAGCGCACCCCCTGGTTGCTGACCTAGGTGACCAATTTGGTGCCGCAGATCGAACTTCCAGAAGCTGGCAGAGCCGCAGAACCACGAACTGCAGACCGCGTTCCGCAAGGGCCGGGAGCCGGTAGCGCTGCGCGGCAACAACGAGCCCCGCGCGCGTCGCCGCGACGACTGGAACAGTGGGTTTAGCGCAGTCTGCGCGGGTCTGTCCGTCCGTGTCGGTGTGCTAAGCGGTCGAGCTGCCGTCATGATGCTGCAGCCGCGGAGGAAATGTTCTTGCGGGTGGACCGGCGAGCGCGGACGCTGATGCTTCGCTCGTTCAGCGCGTTTGCGCCGTTCATTGAGGCCGTCGAGTACATGGTGCTCCACTTTGTCCAGGTAAGAGCTGTCTCCTCGAGCTGCTGCTAGACAGAACGAATCGCCTGCGAGAGAGTGTCTAACAGATCGTGTCGGACAGTGGCGAGAGGCTCCGTCGGAGCTGGAGGTCGCGGCGCCGCTGTTCCGCATCTTGACGCACCCCATGGAGCTGCTACAGGCGTCGGAGAAGGAGGTCCGCCTGGTCGTCCCGCTCGTGGACTCGGCGTTCCACCGACTCCTCATCCACAGCGTGTGCCAGTTCTACGGCGTCCGGTCGCGGAGTACGACATGTTTTGTGGCTGGGGTGGTTGTCGGTGTGGTCAGTGTTGCTTACGGTGGACGTCGTGTACCTGCAGCGGAGGCGAACCGCCGGCTGAACACCAAGATCATGGTGCTCAAGAGCCCGAAGAAGAAGTTCTCGGACGAGGAGCTGGCCAAGAACTCGCTGTGCGAGTTCATCCGCGAGACGCGCATCATGAAGCAGCCGACGGCGCACCCGGAGGTGTTGGCCGCGGACGTGCAGCGCCAGGAGGCGCTCGAGCTCGCGTCCAAGAGCAGTGAGTGCAGCGATGGCTTCTGCGTAGTGGACGCTCCCCAGATGTGAGACGAGTGAGTAAGCGAGCGAGCCGCCTGCATGTTGCGTGTTCGATGACAGACGGAGAGGCCGACCCGGCCGAGGACTCCGACCGCCAGCCATGCTGAATCGACTGCGTATCCAAGCCTTGGACCACGTCGTAGGCCACGTCGTAGCCTTCATTGAGCATCCATACCATTGCGAGCAGGCGGATACTTGGTATCAGTATCCAATCGCTGTGAAGACATGCATTCCTCCTTCCGCTACTACCGGGTTTTGGTAAAACCTCATCAAGGGCCGTACCCTCGACCCTTTTTTGAAAATGTGGAATTCCGAGTTGAGCTTCGCGCAACGACAAGCAAAGGAATCTCTCGAGCTCGCCCGCCCCCTTCCTCCCAGTCCCGGGGCTGGTCGACGGACGCGACAGCATGGAGGCGGCGGCGGAGGCGAGCGCGGGCTCTGCATCGACACCGCCCAAGCCACAGGAAGAGGCCGCAGTGCCAGCGGTCGCCACGCCCGACGAGGGCTCCCCGACGGTCAGCGAAGGCGGAGAAGGCGACCGCCTTTCTCACGAGGAGGAAGAGCCGAGGAGTGAGAAGGTGGCGAAGCACGGGGCGACGGCGGCGGAGGACGCCCCAATGGACGAGATCAGCGACCGACCGAGTATCCCGACGCCGCTGGTTCTGCCGCTTGAAGACACGGCTGAGAACGGGCACGCGATGCCGCTGGATGGCGCCAAGTTCTTGGCGGCGAACGACGTGGTCGCGACGCCCGACGGCACTTTCCACGCGTCGGTCGACATGACGTCGCCGTCGGGAGCGTCAGACCGCGTTGACGAGGCGGGAGAGCCCCTGCCGCAGGACCAAGCTGACGGCGAGACGGACACGGAGACCAATGATGACGCCTTTGAAGTGCCAGTCGAGGCGGAAGTCGGCGCGGAGAAGGAGCAGCCGACGCTGGCGCAGGAAGAGGACGACAGCGGCGAGCACGCGACCATCAAGGAGGTGACCGAGTCGTCGGACAGCCCGACCACGGCACCGACCGACGAGAAAGTGGAGCAGCTGCTTGCTCGTATCCGAGACAAGTACGTTCGCTATAGCTGGGCAAGCGTTGTGGTGGGAATGACTGATTGGCTGACTTACTGACGGCATGGCGACGCGCAGGTTGCCGTGCGAGTCGGCCGAGATGCTCGAGTCGGGCGAGATCATGGTGCTCCCGAAGGGCTGGACGACGCGGCAGTCCAAGACGAACGGCGGCAAGACGTACTTTGTGTCTCCGTACGGCCACACGCAATGGCTGCGGCCTCCGATGAAGACAGGTGCGTCTGTCAAGATGGCGGTGGTGGCCTTGTTGTCGATGGAAGGAGTGGGTCGTTAACGCTGTGCTGAGCTCGCTGCTGCTGTGTAGGCGTCACGTACAATTGGATCCACGAGATCGAGGTGAACTTTGGGCCTGGCCGCCTCGGCTTGAACTTGAAGCAAATCGCCGGCCTGCCGGGGACCGAGTTCACCGACGTACAAGTTCACATTGCAGAAATCTACAAGGTGCGAAGAGAAAGCTGGCGGTATGAGGAGCTCTTGGACCCACTAACTCTTTCTCTAACGTGTCCACTCAGCTACCGAACGGGATGGCGAGCCCGGCAGAAATTTACAACTGGAGCGTCAAACCCGAGAAGTATGTGCATGCCACGGTGCGGCTTGTATGTTGTCAGACTCACTCACGAGCTTCCTCTGTTTGGACTGAGCTAGGCGTCTCCAAGTCGGGATGCGCATGACCATGATGAACGGGATCCCCCTGACCGGCTACACATACTCCGAAGTGCTCGAGCTTCTGAGCCGGATGGTGAGGCCCGTTCGCATCAAGTTTGCGGACGTCTCCAAGGGCATTGTGGTGCGCATCTTCATCCGGTCTGGTGTCAATGCACAGTATAATCGCCTGACCTTGTCTTGATTCCTATAGGGCCGCGTCAAAGAGGAGCCGCCAGAAGAAGAGTCGCAGGAGGCGATCGATGCACGCGCGGCGAGGAACATGCAGAGCAATCTGCAGCTCGAGTACTTCCGCATCTTGGTCGCCCACGAGCTGCACGAGGAGGTCTGGGGCGTGTCCAAGAAGCGGATGCAGAAGAAAGCGCTGGCGATGGACCGGAAGTGCAAAAAGCTGGCGTCGACGATCGAGGAGATGCAGTCGTACCACGAAGGTCTCGAGAAGGAGCGCGAAGACCTGATCCAGGAGGCGGGACAGCTGCAAGAGATGATTGAGCAGCTCAAACGCCAAGAGGCTGGCGAAGTCGAGTCCCCTGAAGTCATCAAGAGCGCGGAGCTTGCGGCCAGGAACGTCGGGCTGGACAAGGAGATCGCCGAGATCATCGTCGAGAACGAGGAGCTGCGGAACGAGCGCGTCACGATCGAAGAAGCGCTTGACGAGGTCCAGAAGGAGCTCGACCAGTACGCGGACTTCGACATTGAGAGCGGTGAGTTCGAGATCAAGTTCTTCTCGCAAGCTTTCCTGGGCTCGATGGTGCAGCGCGGCTCGATCGACACGCGTGCGGAAGATGCTCGCGAGCGGTTGCTGGAGAAGATCAAGAGCCAACGCGACCATTTCCAGGAAGAGCTCGAGATGGAGGAGGAGCGGTCCAAGTTCGTCGAGTCGGAGATCGCGCAGATCCGGAAGCAAATGACGGTCGCGGCCGCTGCGTCCAAGCGTGAAGACGACATGATCAGCGGTCATCGGCCGCCGCAGCTCGTGTTCCTGGAGAACAAGATCGCGCTGTTCCGCAAGAACTTGCGCGAGACGGTCGCTGGCATCGCCAAGGCGACGCGCAGTGGCGACTCCCAACAAGCGGAGAACCTGTCGTTCCGGCGAGCGGCGCTCAAGGACGACTTGAAGAACGCGCTGGACGAGATGCAGCGCATGGAGAACGAGCTGAACCTGTTCTCCGGCATCAACCGCGGCGTCACGGACTACGGTCCGAGCATCTTGGACGAGGACACGGTGATCGAGGTGGTGAACATCGACTTGGCTCCCAACGAGCGGGCGTCCGAGTCGACACGGCTCCAGAACAAGTTAACCAGACTGCAGGCGCAGCTACACGAGACTGTGCAGCAGCTTGCCAAGGCAGCGTCCGAGCGCAACGAGGAGCGGATGGCGGAGCTCCGCACACGGCGTCTGCAGCTCAAGAACGAGATGAAGGTGGTGCAAGACGAATTCGAGCAGCTGACGAACCAGACGCTGAACGTGTCGGCCAAGTCGAAAGACACGTACGTGCGTCCGTCGATCTCTGCGACCGACTTCCGGCCGTCCATGAGCCGTCCATCGCTGGGCCGCCTCTCCTCGGAGCAATTCGAGCTGCCGCGGTTCAGCCGCAGCAGTAGCAGCGCGTCGATGGCCTCGATGCCGCAGTCGGTCGAGTCGTACCAGCCGTCCGCTCCAGTCCAAGAGGGCTCGCTGCCGTCGATCAGCGGGCTGCTGCTCAAGCACCCGACCCACTCGAACGAGAAGGGCATGTTCGGCAACATATCGCTGCGTGGCATTCGGGAGCGGTGGTGCGTCATCGACCCGGCCGGGTGCCTGCGCTACTACAAGCGCAAGGGCGACCGGGAGGCGCGCGGCGCGATCCCGCTGAACATTCCGTCGCTGGAGATCGTGCACGGCAAGGAGGTGGGCAAGGCGAGCGAGTTCATGATCTGCTCGGCGACGCACCAGACGCGGATGGGTGCCAAGAACCGAGAGGACATGCTGCGCTGGGTCGCCGCGCTCCAGCAGGCGCACGCAGTGTTCATGGAGCAGGCGCCGAGTCGAGGCTCGACCGAGATGATGGCGCCCGGCCGCCAGGAGAGCATCGACTCGACCGGCAGCGGCGGCAACGTGACGTCCCCCGCGTCCATGGAGATCGCGAACCGCGTCTCGCGCGCGACGCTCGGCTTCTAAGACGATTATTTGATTCGGTGTGGACTGGTATGTTGGCTGGTATGCGGTTTGCGCTCCGCTGTCGATGTATTTAGGAGTGCAACGCCGTGGATCTAGCTTAGCGAAGTGCGCCATGAACCAGAACTGGTTGCATCGCGTCAGATGTCACTCTATTGAACCGCGCATACACTCTTTGTCACTAAAACGAAACCTCCCTTGCCAACCGATATCGGGAGGCAACCACCAACTGGCCAAGAAAGGACGCGGCGCGCTCGAGCTCGGCGGACGTGCGCGAGCGACACCTACAGGCACCCGCGCAGCCTTCCAGAGCATCAGCAAGGGAAGAAACCGCGGCTCCTGTACCCGCCGTCTCTCCCTCCTGCTCCGTCCCTGGCGCCCTCACCTCTAGCGACCATGTTCCGCGCGAGAAAGGCGGCGGAGGTGCCGTCCAAGCGCAGCACGGGGCTGTTGAGCCCGCGCGCGGAGGATCTACTGGGCGCCACCAAACGCCAGCGTCTGTCCATGGCGCCCTACTCCGCGTCCGCGTCCGCAGCCGGAGACAGCTTGGCGCGGCGCGGTCGGTTGCTGCTGGACTCGCCTGAGTGTGCGATCGAGCAGGCGGACGCGCTGCCCGCTGCCGTGAGCGAGCAACTGCGCGCCGAGTGGCCGGCCATGGCGGGCGACGGCGGCCGTGGCCGGTACGCGCAGCCTCTGGTCGTGTCATGCCGCGCGCGGGTGCCCTCGGCACGCCACCGCAGCGGCGCGCAGGCCGTGCGCGTGTTCGTGTTCGTGCTGCGCACCAAGGTGCTGCTGTGGCGTCCAGAAAGGCGGCAGGTCGTGTCGCTGCCGCTGCCGGACGAGCTGGAGCGCGACGAGGTGCTGCAGCCGTTCCTGCTGCCGCTGTACGGCCAGAGCCTGTCGCTGCTTATGGTCGGCCGCAGCGGCAGCGTGCTCTTCTGGGAGGACATTGAGCTGCCGTACGACAGCATCCCGCTGAGCGTGCAGATCCCGCTGCAGCCGCTCGAGGTCGTCATGACCCACGCGGACGCGGTCATCGGCCGCCAGGACACGGACGAGGCCGACGAGGACGACAACGCCGATGACGCAGCTGCCATGGGCGTCGTGTGCTGGAGCAACCAGGGCAGCGTATGGGAGGTCGCCATGGACGACCGCCGGCTGCGCGTGCGCGCGTTCGAGAAGCAGCAGCCCGGGCTGCTCGCTGGCCTGACCAAGTCGGTCGCGAGCTTCTTCTTCTCGTCCAGCGCGACGTCCAGAAGCAGCGCCTCGGGGACCGGCAGCGGCATCGGAGGCTTGATCGGCAGCAACGGGGCCGTCGCAGGCGACGTGGACCCTCAACAGCCCATTCAGTACGCCAAGGCGGTGGCGACGGCGGCGGGGAGCGATCAAGTCGATGGAGAAGACGCCAAGGCGGACCTTGTGGTGCTGTACACCAACGGTGTAGTGGAGCGCCGGCAGTTCAGCACGGGAGATGTGCTGGACTGCTCGTACGTGACGACGTGGACCTTCGACGCGAGTCGCGTGGCGCTCGCGTACTTCAGCGACACGTTCCCGCGGTTCCACCTCGGCAAGATCTCGGTCGTCACGGTGCCGTACGTGAACGAGGCGCGGCTGTCGCTGCTCGTCGCGTTCGTGTGCGCGCCTAAGGACAAGTCAACGGACTCGGCCACCGCCATGGACACGGACACGTGCGAGGACTCTGCGCTGCCTCGAGTCAAGTACGTGCTGTTCCAGTTCGCGATGAACGACGGACCGCCCGAGCCGGAGTGGGCCTGCGTACTGGACTACGAGCCCGTGTTCTCGGAGGACGAGCCAGGCAACGGCCAGTGCGCCAACCGGTTCTTCAACGTCGAGAGCTTCTCGATCACGAGCAACGCGCTCTACTTGGTGTGGCCAGTGGCGTCGCCTATCCAGGTGTCGACGATCCTGCTGCCGCACCCCGAACGTGCGCGGCAGTTGAGTGTTCGCTCCGCGGCGTTTTCACTGCAAGGCATCCAGCATCAGCAGTCAACCTTCGCGTTCGGCGCGCGTGTTGTCGAGGTTGACCAGACCCCTGGAGGCGGAAGTCACGGCGCTGGCGTTGTCAAAGGCTCGTTGTCGTTCCTGCTGCTGGAGACTGGAAGCGCCGGCCAGTCTCTCTCGGGGTCGCTGTGCGTCGCGACGGCTTCCAACATGCAGCGCGTGGACCGTGCGTCTCCTGCTTCCAGACTCCGAGCGAAGCGAGTCGGAGCCCAGAAGCCCAATGGAGTTGCTGCGTCCGACCTGTCGTCGCACTTTGTGCCCGAGCATCTGGACGTCGAAGGGTATGTCGGCGTGCTGCTCGCCCATTTCCAGCGCGATCCGCTCGCGACGTCTCCGCTGCGCGTCAACAGCCAGGACGTGAGCACTGTTGCACAAGCCGTGGCCTCTCTGGACTTGCGGATTCTGGACGCTCGGCCGTCGTCTGGCTTGCGCTGGGGCAAGAACGACACGACCGAGCAGCGGGACCACCTCCAGCACGCGTCAGAGCTGGCCGTCGTGACGCCGAAGCTCGTCAAGTACCAGCTGGAAGAGAAGCGGACGCGGCATGTCGAACTCATGCGCTTCCTCGAGCGGCGGTGTGTACCGGTCTGGTCCTACATTGAGAACTCCCCCGAGTTGAAGCACCAGCTGATGGAGAACGAGGAGAAGCTGCGCGCCGCCACTGCGCTGAGCAAGCTGCAGGCGTCTATCCTGACAACGACCTCGACTGGCACGACTCC
>JAADXY010000122.1:0-46275 GCA_023338065.1 Phytopythium montanum
CGAACATACCGCCGTTCTGGAGGCCCTGCGCGCCCGCGATCCGGCCGCGGCCCGCAGTGCCATGCGCACCCATCTCGCCTCCGTCCTCGACAGCCTCCTCTTCGCCACCGAAGAGAAAGCCATCGCCGAGGCCCGCCGCGCGTCCCAGGCGCGACGTGACCGTTATACCAAAGCTACCAGCTGAGCGTTGCATTCGGGTGGGCTGACTGTACGATATATGGATAATAATTCCATATATCGGAGGATTCGTGACTCATCCCAATCGGCGTGAAGCGGTCGCGGGGCTTGTTTTGGTGCCTTTGCTGACCGGGGCGGCTGCCCCTTTGCTGCGCATGGAGCAGGTCAGCATCAAGGCGCCATTCCCGATGGAGCCGATTGCGGTGCCGGATTTCACCTCGGCGCCGCGCTTTCCGATCACCCGGTTTGGTGCGCGCCCCGCCGACCGCCGTCGCAACACGCTGGCCATCGCCCGCGCCATTGCGGCGGCCAGCAAGGCGGGCGGCGGGCGCGTGGTCATCCCCGCCGGGACGTGGGAGACCGGCGGCATCCGACTGGCCAGTCACGTCAATCTACATCTGGAGGAGGGGGCAACCCTGCTCTTTTCGCCCGATCCGGCCGATTATCTACCCCCTGTATCCAGCAGTTGGGAGGGGGTGGAATGTATGAATTACGCCCCGCTGATCTATGCCTATGACTGCGAAAACATTGCCATTTCCGGGCGCGGCAAAATGCAGGCGCGCATGGATGTCTGGCAGCAATGGGCCGGGCGGCCCAAGGCCCATCTCGACGCGCTGATCGCGCTTTACCAGATGGCTCGCGCGGGTGTGCCGACCGATCAGCGCGACATGACGCGGGGTGAGGCCTATCTGCGCCCGCAATTCATCCAGTTCAACCGGTGCCGCCACGCGCTGATCGAGGATATTTCGATTGAAAACAGTCCTTTCTGGACCGTGCATCTCTATCTCACGCGCGATGTTGTGCTGCGCCGTGCCAATATTCGCGCGCGCGGGCATAACAATGACGGCTGCGATCCGGAAATGAGCCAGAACGTGCTGATCGAGGATTGCCGGTTCGATCAGGGCGATGATGCCGTCTCGGTCAAATCGGGGCGCGAGGATGATGCCTGGCGTCTGGCCACGCCTGCGCGCAACATCGTGGTGCGGCGCTGCCATGTGCGCAACGGGCACCAGTTGATGGCCATCGGCAGCGAATTGTCAGGCGGGGTGGAGAATGTCTGGGTTGACCAATGCCGCGTGTTTCAGGAGGCGCATGGCGAAACCAACAGTGATTTCAATAATCTGCTCTATATCAAGACCAATGAGCGGCGCGGCGGTTTTGTGCGCGGCATCCATATGACCAATATTGCCGCCGGGCCGATCAAGGGCGGGGTGCTCTCCATAGAGACCGATGTGTTGTATCAGTGGCGCACGCTGTTGCCCACCTATCAGCGCCGGTTGACGCCGATCGAGGGTGTGCATGTGTCGGGCATCAACGTTGCGAGCGCTGGATTTCGCGTAAACATCAAGGCTGAGCGCGAGGCGCCGGTGCGCGATGTCACCTTGTCCGATGTGACCATCGGCGGCGTGGCTGGGACCACGCTCGACAATGTTGGCGGGTTCAGCGACCGATAGCGATCAGGGGCGCCAGCCAATCGCCGCGCTGACCTCTTCGGCGCATTGCTTGACCCGGGTGGCCAGATCATCGGCAATGTCATCGGTCAGGTAATGTGCCGCGCTGGCGATGCTGATCGCCACGCAGATGGCTCCGCGCGCATTGCGCACCGGTGCGGCCATTGAGCGCACGCCATCGCCAAGCTCGCTGTCGTGGCGCACAAGGCCTTCCTGCTTGTAGCGCCGCATGCGGGTCAGGAAATCCTCCAGATCGGCCTCGGTGCCGCTATCGGCATGGACCTGTTTCCAGAGCTTCTTCCAGCTCGCCTCGCTGTCATCCAGCAACAGCGCCTTGCCAAGGCCGGTTTCCGCAATCGGGCGGCGATCGCCCGGCGCGGTGGCAACGCGCAGTCGCTGGCGTCCGGTCACGCGGTCGAGGTGGCGTGACCAGTTGCCTTCGCGATTGCCGATGAACACGCAAAAGCCGGTCTGGGCCGAAAGCGCCTCCATCTTGGGGCGGGCGATGCGGACATAATCGGTCTGCTCGCTGGCCAATACGCCCAGTTGCAGCAATTTCGGCCCCAGCGCAAAGCCGTCGGGCGTCACGGCCAGATAGTCGCGCGTGCGCAGCGCATGGGCAAGCCGGTGCGCGGTGGTGCGATTCATGCCCAATTTGCGCGCCAGATCGACCGCGCGGATCGGTCCGTCGATCACTTCGTCCAGAATGTCGAGCGCGCGCATCAGCGTCTGTGCGCCCTTTACCGTGTTGTCGGTGCCCTTGTCTTCGGGGGCTCCGTCATCGGCGGGTTGGTTGGTGTCATGGTCGGCCATGGGAGGCTTTTAGATCCTTTTGGCATGAAATCAATGGATGTGTGCGCAATGTGAAACGCCGGGGCGGTGTGTGCAAAATGCAACAGGGGCGGGAATCCGCGAAATTTCTTGTTTAAGTATCATAATATGAAATTATAGTGCAATATATGCATTGACGACGGCAATCTTCTGCCTTATTTCGCATCCTTAACGGGAAGCCCGGCGTCGCCTCAGGCGATGCGCAGAGGCACGGCCCGCATTTGGGATTATGGAGGGTGAATTGAGGCAGTTTTCTTCTGCACAATGGCGTCTGGCCGCATCCGGGCTGGCTATCGTGGCTGCGGGTCTTGCCGTCAGCGCACAGGCTCAGGCGCCGGCACAACCGGCTCCGTCCAAGAGCGACGAGCAGACCATCATCGTCACCGGCTTTCGCACCTCGCTGGCCGCCGCGCTGAACGAAAAGCGTTCGTCCGCCGCCGCCATCGACACGATCAAGGCCGAAGACGTCGGCAAATTCCCTGATTCAAACCTGGCTGAATCCATGCAACGCGTGCCGGGCATCGCCCTGGCGCGCGGCGATGGCGGTGAAGGCAAGAATATCTCGGTGCGCGGCCTTGGTCCGGCCTTTACCCGCGTCCGCCTGAACGGCATGGAAGGAACCGCGCAGACCGGTTCGTCCGACATTTACGGCGCGGGCAATACGGGGCGCAGCTTTGACTTCAACGTCTTCCCCACCGAAATCTTTTCCGAACTGGCCGTGCGCAAGACGCCTTCGGCCGATGTCGAGGAAGGCTCGCTGGGCGCGACGGTCGATCTCAAGGCCCCGCATCCGCTCGATTTCAAGAAGAGCTTTGTCGCCACCATCTCGGCCAAGGGCGTGTGGAACGAGGTGAGCAAGAAGCTCGACCCGCGCTTCTCGGTGCTGCTGTCGAAGCAGAATGAGGAAGGCACTTTCGGCGTCCTCGCCACGGCCAGCTATAGCCATCGCAACATCCGCGAGGTCGGCTATTCGGCGGTGAATATCCTGCCGACCTATGTGAATGGCGGCTTCTGTTCGCCGGTGGGCTATGCCCCGCAAAATCCGGCCACCAACGCGCTCAAGGGCACCGATGCGGCCAATTGCTCGACCGGCAATCCGCGCACGGGCAGCACGGCGGCCTATAATCTGATCCAGTCGATGACCGGTCCCTCGGGTCAGGCGGGCGGCGGCGTGTTCCTGCCGCGCATCCCGCGCTACCTGAACTCGCGGCAGGATGCCGAACGTATGGGTGGTTCGCTCTCGCTGCAATGGAAGCCCGACGATAATACCGAGATCGCCTTTGACGCGCTTTTCTCGCGTTACAAGGTCACGCGTTGGGACAATTACATCGACGCTCTCTCTTTCGCGCGCAACGCCAGCAACAACGGGCAGCCGATGACCTCGGTGGTCGATCTGTCGGTCAAGCCCAATGGCTCGCTACTCTATGGCCTGTTCAACGGGGTGGACCTGCGTTCGGAAAGCCTGCGCGACAAGTTCACCACCACCTTTGGTCAGGCCAACCTGACGCTGCATCACAAGTTCACCGACCATCTGACCATGGATATTATGGCAGGCTATTCGAAGTCGATCTTCGACAATCCGGAACGCCTGACGGTCAATCTGGATGCGATCGACACGCCCGGCTATTCGATTGATTTCCGTGGCGGCGGTTCGATCCCGGTCATGAAATATGGCATCGACGTGTCGAACCCGGCCAATTTCAGCTATGCGCCCGGCCGCGCCGACGGCACCGTGCTGGGCAATTTCAACACGCGCAACTGGAAGGTGACCACCCAGAACTATACGTTCGAGGCCAATTCCACCTATGAATTCAGCGATGCTTTCAAGCTGAAGGGCGGGGCGCAATATCGCCAGAGCGCGTTCAAGAACCGCGTGCTGGGCGTGGCCCCGGCCAATCAGGCGACCACCGCTCTGCCCGCTGGCGCATCGGTGGCCGATTTCACTTATCAGATTACGGGCCTCAACAATCTGCTGATCCCGGGCGCGCTGCCCAGCTTCCTGGCCACCGACATCGACAAGTGGAAGCAGACTGTCGGCTTCAACAATTTCACCTTCTGCGGCGTGGAATGCGGCAATGGTTCGCCCGAAGTGCGCGAAGAGGAAAGGTCGGCCTTCCTGATGGGGCAGTTCAACCTGCCTGATCAACTGCCTATCCCGATCCGGGGCGATTTTGGTGTGCGTTTCGTCAACACCGTGCAGCATACGGTCGGCTATGTGCCCACCACGGCGCCCGCCGGTTCGGCCTATCCCACGGTGGCGATCCCGGCGATTGGGGATCGCTCGTACAGCGACTGGCTGCCTTCGGCCAATGTGGTGCTGGAATTCACGCCGCGTCTGCTGGGCCGCCTGTCCGCTGCCAAGGTGATGAGCCGTCCGGAACTGGGCGTTCTGCCTGCGGGTGGGTCGGTCAATGCCGTCACGCGCACCGCTACGATCGGCAATCCCAATCTCGATCCGATCCGCGCGACGACCTATGACGCGGCGCTGGAATGGTATTTCCGCCCCGGTTCGCTGCTGTCCTTCGCCTATTTCCACAAGGATATTAAAACCTACATCCAGTCGGTCAGCAGCCTTGTGCCCTATAACACGCTGGGGCTGCCCAATTCCCTGCTGACCACGGCGGGCACGCAGCCGACCGACCTGTTCACCGTGACGCGCTCGGTCAACACGCCGGGCGGGCCGCTCAACGGGATGGAGGTCAACCTGCAATTGCCCTTCACGTTCCTGCGCGGTTTTGCCCGGAATTTCGGCCTGCTGGCGAATTACACCCATGTTTCGTCCAAGGTGAATTACGTGCTGCAATCGAGCGGTGGCGTGACCACCCTTTCGACCACGGCCAATCTGGTGAACATGTCGCCCGATACGGCCAGCGGCACGCTGTACTTTGAAAACAACAAGTTCAGCATTCGCGGCACGATCAACTATCGCGGGCCTTTCATCCGCCAGATCCCGTCGGGCGCGAATGACAGCGACATTCTGGGCAATAATCCGACGACCTTTGTGGACGCTTCCTTCTCGTACAATCTGAAGAAGGACATCAAGCTGACCATCGAAGGCCAGAACCTGACCGATGCCCATAACACGCTCTATATCGACAGCGGCCGTCAGGATCCCCTGTTTGATACGCGCACGGGTCGCACGATCACGGTGGGCGTCAACGCCAAGTTCTAAAGTTCCTCCCGGCACGCTCCCCCGCGTGTTTAGGGCCGCCGGACGAGGCATCCGGCGGCCCCTTTTTTAATTCCCCTGCGGCCGTTGCGTGGTGACGAGGGCGCTTGGCGGAATGGCGATGCTTTCGGGATGGGCGGGATTGAAAGGCGCCGCGGTAATATGCGGGGCAAGGGCAGGGATCTGCGCGCGGATGCCGTCGGCGATGATGCGTGCAGCCATCCATGCGCCCCAGGCGTTATAGTGGGTCTTGTCCCGCCCTTCGTCATTGAACATCGCGGGCGCGCGTTCCGGGCCAAGCGCTTCATAAAGCGTGATGCTGGCCCGGTTGAGATCGATCAGCGGCACATGCAGATCCGCCGCCACGGCCCGCATCGCCGCGGGATAATTGCCCAGCGATTGTATGATCTTGCCGTGCGCATCGAAATTGCGCCGCTCCGGACTGGTGACCAGAACGGGCGTCGCCCCGCGCCGCCGCACCTCGGCAATATAGGCGTTGAGGTAAGCGCGATAGGTGCTGTTCGCCTCGGCATAGGTCTGGGGCCATTGGGCCTTCTGATCATTATGGCCGAATTGGATGAACAGGTAATCGCCCGGTTTCATCAGGCTCAGCGCCTTGTCCAGCCGCAGGTCGGCAAGGAAGGATTTGAGCGTTGCCCCGCTTTCCGCATAATTGGCCACCGCCAGAGCGTCATCCAGCATCAGCGGCAGGATCTGCCCCCAACTGGCTGTGGGTTCGGCGGGGTGATCGGTCACCATGGAATCGCCGGTCAGGAAGATCGTGGGCACATTGGCCGGCTCGACCATGACGCTGCGCACCGCAGGCCTGCCCAGAAATTCCAGCGTCAGCCGGTCATCCCAATTGCGCTGCCTCGCCTGATCCGGGCGCAGGCGGACATGGGCGGCCCCCGGCGCATTCTCAGGCACTGGGCCGAGCTGCGCATTATGGACATGCACGACAAAACGCCTTGTTACGCTTTGCCCCTTTGCGGTGGCGGCGTTCAGCACCATCAGGCGCCGGTTCTCGGCCTTGACGGTGGTTTGCGCGGCTTCCCTGTCGCTGCCCAGATCGAGCGTGACGCGCCAGTTGCCCTCACCCATGGGCAGGGACAGCGCGCCATCGCTTTCATAACCGGCGCCCTCGGGACCATTGGCGCCTTGCGCAATTGCGGTTTCGCCCGCACGGGCGGGGCCATCGAGCCGCCATATCCTCGGTGCCGGTATCTCGGCCTGCGCATGGGCGGGCGGGGTCATCATGCTTGTGGCCATTGCGGCCAGCAGCAGAGCGGAACGTACCATGGTGCAAACATCTCCTCACCCATCTTGATTTTCGATATATGAAATCTATGCTCACAATGTACGTAACATAAAGGTCAGGGAGAGACCATGATTCGTCACTCGATCCGCTTGCTGGCTTCCGCCGCCCTATCGCTTTGCGCTGCCCCCATCCTTCACGCCCAAACCCCCGCCGCCCTGCATGGCGAGGCGGCCGGCCCCACCATCGACCCGCGCATCTTCAGCCAGTTTGCCGAGCATCTGGGCTATGGCATTTATGGCGGGATCTGGGTCGGGCCGGAATCGAAGATTCCCAATATCAAGGGCTATCGCCGCGATGTGGTCGAGGCGCTGCGGGCGCTGCATGTGCCGCTGGTGCGCTGGCCGGGCGGGTGCTTTGCCGATGAATATCACTGGCGCGACGGGATCGGCCCTCGCGCCAAACGCCCGGTCAAGATCAACACCCATTGGGGCGGCGTGACCGAGCCCAACACATTCGGCACGCATGAATTCATGGACTTTGCCGAACTGATCGGGGCGCAGGCCTATGTCTCGGGCAATGTCGGCAGCGCGGCCGCAGGCGAGATGGAGGAGTGGGTGCAATATATCACCGCTCCGCAAGGCACTCTGGCCGACGAACGCGCGCGCAACGGGCGCAAGGAGCCGTGGAAACTGCCCTATTTCGGCATTGGCAATGAACTGTGGGGCTGCGGCGGCAATATGAAGGCCGACTATGCCGCCGATGTCACGCGCCGCTATGCCACTTTCGTCAAAGTGCCCTTTGGCACCAAAATCCAGAAGATCGCCAGCGGCGCCAACGGCCCCGATTACAACTGGACCGAGGTGATGATGCGCGAGGCGGGCGGTCTGATCGATGGCATCGGCCTGCATTATTACACCATTCCGGGCGACTGGAAATCCAAGGGTTCGGCCAGTGATTTCACCGAGACCGACTATGCCCGCACTATGGCCAAGACGTGGAAGATGGAAGAATTGCTGATCAAACATTCCGCCGTCATGGACAAATATGACCCGGCCAAACGGGTCAATCTGGCGGTGGATGAATGGGGCATCTGGACCGATGTCGAGCCGGGCACCAATCCGGGCTTCCTCTATCAGCAGAACTCCTTGCGCGATGCGCTGCTGGCTGGGGTGAACATCAACCTGTTCATCCGCCATGCCGACCGCGTGCGCATGACGAACATCGCCCAGATGGTGAACGTCCTCCAGTCGATGATCCTGACGCGGGACGCGCAGATGGTGCTGACGCCCACCTATCATGTCTTTGACATGTATCGCGGTTTTCAGGATGCGACTGCTCTGCCGCTCGACCTGCCCAAACTGTGGTATGGGCGCGATGAGTGGGTGTCGCCCGCGCTGCATGGCGCGGCGGCGCGGGGCAAGGATGGCGTGGTGCATGTTGCCCTCGTCAACATCGATCCGGGCAAGCCGCAGCATCTGGAAATCGCGCTGTCCGGCGTCAAATCGACGGGCGTGACGGGCCGTATCCTGACCTCGGATCGGGTTCAGGATGTGAATGACTTTACCAATGGCGCGCGGGTGCATCCGGTGGGCTTTACCGGGGCGAGCCTGGGTGATGGCAAGTTGGTGGTCGATCTGCCTGCCAAGTCGCTGGTCGTGCTGGACCTGCCGTGATTGCGGATCTGGGCGCTTTTGCCGATGGGCGCAGCCTTGCCCATGGCGCGATCAATGCCGCCATCGCCGCCATGCATCAGCGTGGCGGCGGAGTGGTGGAACTGCCGGCCGGGCGCTTCCTCTGCTTCTCGATCCGCCTGCTCTCTGGCGTCCGGCTGCATCTGGGCGAGGGGGCGGTGATCGAGGCGGCGGACCCCGCGCGACACGGCGGCACCTATGATCTGCCCGAGGACAATGGACCGCAGTTCTATCAGGATTTCGGCCACAGCCATTGGCGCAACAGCTTGATCTGGGCCATCGGCCAGCATGACATCGCCATCACCGGCCCCGGCCGGATCGAGGGGCGGGGCCTGACCCGCAACGGCCCCGGCTCGCTCTGGCGCGCGCAGGCGGGCGAAAGGCCGCTCTCCATGGCGGCGATGAGCGAGGCTGAAGTTGGCGCGCTGGAACAAAGCCATGCCGCGATGCAGGGGCTTGGCAACAAGGCGATAGCCTTTCGCGAATGCCGAAATGTGGAACTCTCGGGCTTCACCATCGCGGGAGGCGGGCATTTCGCCATCCTGGCCACGGGATGCACGGATATGGCGATCCGCCACCTGTCCATCGATACGGAGCGCGACGGGATCGACCTTGATTGCGTGGCGCGCTGCGTGGTCGAACATTGCCGTGTGAACAGCCCCAATGACGATGCCATCGTGGTCAAAACCAGCCTTGGCCTTGGACGGCTGGCGCCTTCTGAGGACATTGCGATCCGCCGTTGCACGGTCTCGGGCTATGACCTTGGCACCATGCTGGACGGCACGCGGGGAAGGACGCAGCAATTCGCCCCCGACCGCGATAAGGTGACCGGGCGCATCAAGATCGGCACCGAAACCAATGGCGATATCCGCCGCGTGACCATCGAGGATTGCCACTTTGAACGCAGCCGGGGACTGGCCATCGAATGCGTTGATGGGGCGGCGGTTGAGGACATTGCCGCCCGCCGTCTGACCATGCAGGAAGTGACCACCGCGCCGATCTTCCTGCGTTTGGGCGCGCGGTTGCGCGGGCCGGAGGGGACGCGGATCGGAGCCTTGCGCCGGGTGGAGATCAGCCAGATCCGTGCCGAGGGGATCCATCATGAATTCCCTACGGTTATCGCGGGTTTGCCCGGCCATCCGGTTGAGCAGGTTGTGTTGCGGGATATCGACCTTGGCTTTGACGGGGGCGGTACGGCGCAGGACGCCGCGCGCCAACCGCCGCAAGTCCCCAGCGCCTATCCCGAGCCGAGCATGTTCGGCGTGCTGCCCGCATGGGCCTTGTGGATGCGCGATGTTCAGCATGTGACCATCGAACGTTTCACCGCCCGCCATGCCGGGAATGAGGCCCGTCCCCCGGTGATTGTGCAGGACGCGCAGGGCCTGAATCTGCGGGAAATGCCGCTTTGGGAGCCCGACTGACCCATTTGGACGATTGACGGCCATTGGGTGCTCGTGTATCACAATAAGCAACAAGTGTGCATAATACGGGATTTTGGAGAGGTCAGTGCAAAGGTTCGCATTCCGGATGCAGCTTAAACCCGGCATGGTCGAGGAATATCGCCAGCGCCATGACGCGATCTGGCCCGAGCTGGTCGATCTGCTGCATGAGGCGGGGATCAGCGACTATTCGATCTTTCTGGATGAGGTGACGCTTTCGCTCTTCGCCGTGCTGCGGCTGGCCGATGAGAACCAGCGCGACAGCCTGCCCGAAGAGCCTGTGATGAAAATGTGGTGGGCCTCGATGGCGCCGCTGATGGAGGTCGAGCCCAACAATCGCCCGCGCGAATGGCCGCTGGTGCCGATGTTCCACATGGCCTGATGGGGGTGGCGATGCGTTCTTTCCTGCTGGCCGGTGCTGCCGCGCTGATTGCCGCTCCGGCCATGGCGCAGGAAGCGCGCCAAACGGTCAATCTCAAGGCCCCGGTCAAGGCCTTCGGCCGCGTGTCTTTCGATGGCCGCTCGCTGATGATTGACGGCAAACGCACGCCGATCTGGGCCGCCGAATTCCACCCCTATCGCCTGCCCAGTCCCGACCTGTGGCGCGATGTTCTGCAAAAGATCAAGGCCAGCGGGTTCAACACCGTCACCTTCTATTTCGACTGGGGCTATCACAGTCCGAAACAGGGCGAACTGGATTTCACCGGCATCCGCGACATGGAACGCGCCATCACCATGGCGGGCGAGGAGGGGCTCTACGTCATCACCCGCGTCGGTCCCTATGTGAACGCGGAATTGGCGCGGGGCGGCTTTCCCGGCTGGCTGAACAACCAGCGCGCGCGGGCGCGGACCGATGATCCGGAATATTTGCGCGCGGCGGATGAATGGCTGGCGGCGATCGACGCCATCGTTGCCCGCCATCAGATCAACGGGGCAAATGGCCCCGTCATCCTGCACCAGATCGAGAACGAACTCTCGCAGACCAGCGCGACCCATCGCCGCTATATGGATCACCTTTATGCCGTGACCCGCAGTCATGGCATCACCGTGCCGATCTTTCACAATGATCCGGGCCGCAACGGCAATTGGGTGCCCGATGCATCGCCGGTTCCAGGCGTCGTTCACGGGCCGGTCGATATGTATGCCTTCGATGGCTATCCGGGGGGCACCTGCACCGCAAAGGGCAAGATTGCGCGCGGCAATGGCGCGCCCGATTGGGGCTATTACGGCATTGGCGGGGCAAAAGGCGGGGCTTCGGCCTCGCCGGACACGCCGGGCTTTATGGCCGAGATCGGCGGGGGTTGGTTCGATTATTGGGGCTCGGACGGGATCTATGCCTGCAATGCGGGACAGACCGGGCCGGGCTATGGCCGCCTGTTCTATGGCACCAATTTCGTCAACGGCATCGGGCTGCAAAGCGTCTATATGGGCTATGGCGGCACGTCCTGGGGCTGGCTGCCCGCGCCGGTGGTGTTCACCTCCTATGACTATGGCGCGGCGATTGCCGAGGATCGATCCCTGCGGGAAAAAGCCTTGGCATTGAAGCCTATTGGCGGCACTCTTTCTGCAATACCTGAAATTTCCGCGATGGTTCCGGCGGGCAAACTCACGCCTTCCTCGGAGGCCATTCGCCTCTATCACAACCGCAGCCCCGAGACGGACGCGCGCCTGATCCTGGCCGCGCATCAGCCCGGGCATCTGACCGAAGACACCAGCTTTACCTTCGCGGCTGATCTGCCCGATGGTCATTACCAGATGCCGCAGATCCGCCTGAATGGCTATGACGCGAAATGGATCGTGGCCGGGGCCAATGTCGCGGGGCAAAGGCTGGTCTATACCACCAGCCAGATCCAGACCGCCCAACCGGGCCTGCTGCTGCTGATCGGCCGCGCGGGCGAGGGCGGGCGCATTGTGCTGCGCTATGCGAGCAAGCCTGTGGTCAAGGCGCCCGATGGCGTTTCGGTGTCGTGGGACGCATCGCGTGGCGACCTGACGCTGGATTACACCCATGGCGCGCTTTCCACGGTGGAGATCGGCGGCGGCGGGCGGTCTAGCCTGACCCTCCTGCTGGGCGATGACGCGGCGGGCGGGGCCTGCTGGGATGCCGATGGCGTGCTGGCTTGCGGGCCTGCGCTGCTGCGTCATGCGCGGGCGAAGGGCGGCGTACTGGCGCTGACCGGCGATACGGTTGCGCTCAGTCCCTTGCGCGTCTGGACCAAACAAGTGCGCATCACATGGAATGGTACCCCGGTGGCGATGAAACCGGCGGCGGGCGGATCGCTCGAAGTCACCATGCCTTTGCCCGGCCCGGCGGCCATCGTGCTCCCGGCGCTCAGCAACTGGCGCATGGCCGAGGGCACGCCCGAAGCCATACCGACTTTCGACGACAGCGCATGGCAGATCATCGACCACCGCGCCGATGCCACACAAAGCCAGAAGCCCGCAGGTCAGCCCACCCTGACCATGGACCCCTATGGTTTCTATGATGGCGATGTCTGGTATCGCGCCCATTTCGCCGGGTCCGCCGATGCCCAGCGGCTCAGCCTGACCTATGGCGCGGGCGGGGCGGGGATGGTGCAGGTGTTCCTCGATGGCCGCCTGATCGGCCAGCAGGACCTGCCCGCCGCCATGCCGCGCCCGATCACTACGGGCAATATCACGGTTCCCATGCCCGATGCGGCGCGCGCGCCCGGCGATCATGTCCTGTCCGTCATGGTGCGCAACAACGGCCATAATTGGGACCTGACCGCGATGGACGAGCATAAGGAGGGGCGGGGCCTGATCGGCGCCTCGCTCGAACCGTTGACGGGGCCAGCCTTTGCCGTGCCGCTCAACTGGCGCATTCAGGGGCGCGCAGGCGGCGAAGATTTTACCGACCGCGTGCGCGGTACGCCCAACAATGGCGGGCAATATGGCGAGCGCATGGGCTGGCATCTGCCCGCTTTCGACGATCACGCGTGGCGCGCCACCGGGGCCGCTTTGCCGCAGAGAGCGGCGGGCACGAACTGGTATCGCACCCATGTCACGCTCAATGTTCCGCGCGGACAGGACGCCACCATCGGTCTGGCCTTTGGCGACATCGCGCGGCCGCGTTCAACCGCCCAGTACCGGGTGCTGATCTTCGTCAATGGCTGGAACATGGGGCAATTCATCGCCCATGTCGGGCCGCAGCGGATCTTCCCGATCCCCGAGGGCATCCTCAACCATCACGGGGCCAACAGCATCGCCCTTGCCGTCACCAGCGACGGCGCACCGGCCAATGCGCCCGAGAATGTGCGCCTCGTCACAATGCAAAATCGCCGCGGCGGGCTGGAGGTGGCGCAGGTTGCCGCCCCTGCCGGCCTCGCGCCAACCCATTGATCCATGGAGAATAGTGTGTCCGCAACTCTTCCTGCACGTTCCGATCTGATCGGGCTGATCCATCGTCTGATGGACAATCTGGTCTCGATCCATGATGAAACCGGCGAATTCCTGCTGCGGCTGGAGGATGGCCGCGTGATCGACACCAAGGGCTGGAACGGTTGGGAATGGACGCATGGCATCGGCCTGTTCGGCATGTGGCGCTATTATCAGCAGACCGGCGATGACATGGCGCTGACCATCATCCGCCAGTGGTTTGCCGACCAGTTGCCGCGCGGCACGACCAAGAACATCAACACCGTCTCGCCTTTCCTCACGCTCTCCTATCTCTATGAGCGCGAGCCGAATGCCGACTGGCTGGCGCAAATTCAGGAATGGGCCGATTGGCTGATGGCGCCCGATGGTCTGCCCAAGACCGAGGAGGGGGGGTTCCAGCACATCGTCTATAATGACGAAAATCCCGGCGAGATGTGGGACGACACGCTGATGATGTCGGTTCTGCCGCTGGCACGCTTTGGCCTGCTGCTGGATCGCCCCGATTATGTCGAGGAGGCCAAGCGCCAGTTCCTCGTCCATATCAAATATCTGTTCGATACGAAGACCGGCCTGTGGTTCCATGGCTGGGATTTCAACGGGCGGCATAATTTCGCGGGCGCTTTGTGGGCGCGGGGCAATTGCTGGATCACGATTGCTATCCCTGAAATCATCGAATTGTTGAGCCTGCCCGAAGGCGATGCTTTCCGCACCTTCCTCGTCGATACGCTGGCCGCACAGGTCAAGACTTTGGCCGCGACGCAGGCGGAGAATGGCCTGTGGCACACGCTGGTGATGGACCCGACCTCCTATCTGGAGGCCTCGGCCACGGCGGGTTTTGCCTATGGCATCCTGAAGGCGGTGCGCATGGGCCTGCTCGACGCGGCCTATGAGGAAGTGGGCCTGAAGGCGGTGCAGGGCGTGATCGATCATATCAACGCGGATGGCGAATTGACGCAGGTGTCCTTTGGCACGGCGATGGGCGATACGATGCAGTTCTATAAGGATATTGCGCTGACCTCGATGCCCTATGGGCAATCGCTGGCGATCTGCGCATTGGCCGAGGCGCTGCATCGCCGGTAAAGGGGAAGAGCGCAAAAAAAGGGGCGGCGGACCTATGCTGGTCCGCCGCCCCTTTTCGTTTGGCCCATCAATGACAGGCGTATTTGCCCAGCGGGGCGTTGCGCTCCAGATCGGGCCGCTGTGCCAGCACCGCCTTGGCGGCGGGCACCGACAGGCCCGAGAGTTGTTCGGCCACCAGATCGGCCATGGTCCGTGCGCCGAGTTCCGTAAAATGCGTGTCATCCTTCAGTCCGGCCGCAAAGGCGGGATAGGCGCCGGGCGCAAGGTTCATGTAATAGACCACCGCATTATCCGCCCCCATCCGGTCGAGCAGATTGCGCGAGGCACCCTCAAGGTCGATCAACGGCGTTTGCGTCGTGGCGGCCAGTTCGCGCATCACGGTGGAATATTCGGCAAAATCGGCGCGCGCCTTGCCCGCCGCGTCAAAGGATCGCCGCGCCACCGGTGTCACCAACACGGGAAAAGCGCCATGTCCCCGCGTTTCCCAGATGAAGCGCAACAGATTGTCGCGATACATTGCCGGATCGGCATAGCGTTCGGGCTTGGCCTTGGTCGCGTCATTATGGCCAAACTGGATCAGCACGGTGTCGCCCGCGTGTACCTCGCCCATCATACGGTCCCAGCGGCCCTCATTGATGAAGCTCTTGGTGGATCGCCCGCCGATGGCGCGATTGACCACCACCGCATCGCTCGACAGACCGCAGGCGAGGAATTGCCCCCAGCCGCCTTGGGGATAGCGCTCGGCGGCATAGGTCTGAACCGTGGAATCGCCCGCGATCAGGATGCGCGCCGGTTCGGGTTTTGGCGCAGGTTTTGGCGCCGGTTTGGGCGTGGCCGCGACCGACAGGCTGGCCGCAGCTAGCAGCAAGAGATGCTTCACAATTTCCCTCCTACCGGATTGTTGCCCCACAGGCGATCGTAATCCCAGCCTGTCAGGTCCTGCACTACTTCGCGTGCGGCAGGCGAAGTTGGCTCGCGCCCGCCGCCGCGCAGATGTTCGATCTCGCCCATCAGCACGTCATGCGTGGCGCGGCTGAGGCGGAAGCGGCGCGAAACCGCAATGCCGAAACCCAGCGTCGCCCATGTGCCAATGCCCATCACCAGCACCAGCGTGACAATCGCGCCATGGCTCTGCACCTCAGCCTTGGGCACGAAACCGCCCGCATCCATCAACAGGCCCACCAGCGCCACGGCTGCAGCCTGTGTGGCTTTGCGGATAAAGGTCATGACGCCCGCAAAGGAGCCTTCGCGGCGACGGCCTGTGACGATCTCGTCCACATCGGCCATGTAATTGTACGTCGCCCATGGAATGTAATTGAGCGCCCCGCGCCCAAGCCCCACCAGCCCCATGCCGATCCAGATCCACCCCGAGGCCGCAGGCAGCCCCGCCCACCACAGGCCGAGCAGCGCCGCCACGCCCAGCGCGAAACACGCCGCCGCCATGCGATAGGCCAACGCCGGGCTGGAGCGCAGCGCCATGCGGATGGCCAGCATCACCGCGCCCAATTGCACGATATACATCGTGCCCAGCAGGGCGGAGGCCGCCTGCGTCGATCCGGCCAGCGCAAAGATCACGAAAAAGGTGAAAGCCGCGTTGAAAATGTCCTGCGAGATATATCCGCCCAGATACATGCCCAGATGCAGCCGGAACGCCCGAATGCGCAGCGTCGAGGACAGGTTGCGCCACAGATGCAGCAATGGCGATCCGGCGGCGGGCTTGGGCGGCACGGGGCGTTTCCGTTCCCAGCTGAAGGCGTAAAGAAAGCCCGCCGTCGCCATGAACAAGGCGGCAAAGATCGCGCCCATGATCAGGAAAGTATGCGCGCTGTCCCGCCCCAGCCAGTTGATCAGCCAGAGCGGCAGGAAACCCGCCAGAATGGCCGACCCCTGCGCAAACAGGATGCGTACCCCCGCCAGCCTTGCCTTGGTGGCAAAGTCGCTGGCCATTTCGGCGGCCAGCGTTTCATAGGGGATGATCTCCAGCGCATAGGTCAGTTCGAAAAGAACATAGGAAACAAGGTAATACCAGAAGGTCTGACCCGGCAGCCACATCAGCGCGAATGTCGGCAGCAGGGGAATGGCCGCCAGCACGAAAAACCGCCGCCGCCCGAAGCGCCGCCCCAGCGCGTGCCGGTCGAAATGATCCGAAATATGCCCGATCGTTGGCGAGACAAAAGCATCGAGAATACGCGCCACGGCAAAGATCAGCGCGGCTTGCCCTGCCGACAATCCGCAGAACTTGGTATAGAAAATCAGCACCCATGCCGAGATCACCGCCATGGACCCTGCGCCCAGCACGTCATTCGCGCCATAGGCGAGGTAATTGACCAATCGGACCGGTCTTGCCGCCGGTTGCGCCATCACGCCATCCTTTTCCCTTGGGGCCGGAATGGCGTTTCACCATGCGGCATAATTATTCATATTGTGGACCTCGTTTATACTATGTAAAACCGCCTCGACAAGCGGCAAAGATAGGGCCGCATCATCCCATGGGAGTTTTTCGGATGCGTTTCCGCCTTTTGATGGGCCTTTTGGCCACCTCGGTTCTGGCTACTACGGCGCTTGCCAAACCTGCGAAGGAATGGATCGACCCGGCCACCGGCCATCGCATTGTCCGAATCAGCACGCAGGGTGGAACCTCCAACCTCTATTTCACGCAAAGCGCCTTTACCCCCAAGGGCGACAAGATGGTCATCAAGACCCCGGACGGGATCAGTGTGGTCAATATGGCCGACTGGTCGATCAAATTGCTGGTGCCGGGGCCGCATCTCAACCTGCTCTTTACCGGGCATATCAGCCGCAACGCCTATTACGCCACCCGCGCGCGGGACGATGCGGGCGGGGCGTTTCAGGTCTATGCCGTCGATGTCGATACCGGCAAGGCCAGGAAAGTGGCCGATGTGGCGGGCGGCTCGATTGGATCGATCAATGCCGATGAAACGCTGCTGCTGGGCCAATATACCTTGCCGCCTGCCAAGGTGAACCCCGATGGCACGCTGATCCGCGCGGATCAGGGCAATAATGCGGTTCCGGGCGGCAACACCTATGCCGAGAATCGCCCCGATGGCACGCCCTATACCTATGCCGATGCGAAAACCCGCTCGCTGCACCGCCGCCTGCATGCCGGTTATCCGATGGAGGTCTTTACCCACAACATCGTCACCGGCGAGCGCAAGACCATCGTGGCCAGCAATGACTGGCTCAACCATGTGCAATTCTCGCCCACCGATCCGGGCCTGATCATGTATTGCCACGAAGGGCCCTGGCACGAGGTGGACCGCATCTGGACCATCCGGACCGATGGCACAGGCAAGAAACTGGTCCACACGCGGACCATGAACAATGAGATCGCGGGCCATGAGTTCTTTTCGCCCGATGGCGAGACGATCTGGTACGATCTGCAAACGCCGCGGGGGCAGGTCTTCTGGCTGGCGGGCTATAATGTGCGGACGGGCAAGCGCACATGGTATCATCTGGAACGCAACCAGTGGTCCGTGCATTATAACCAGTCGCCGGACTTCAAACTGTTTTCCGGCGATGGCGGAGACAGCGAGATGGTGGCCCATGCACCCGATGGCAAATGGCTGTACCTGTTTACCCCGCGCATGATCGGCGATGATGCGGAAATCCCCACGGCGGATGCGGATAAGCTGATCGTGCCGGGGACTTTCGATCAGGAAAAGCTGGTCGATATGCATGCCAACAATTACAAGACCGAACCCAACATGACCTTCACACCGGATGGCAAATGGATCATTTTCCGCGCGAATTTCGAAGGCACCACTCACACCTATGCCGTAGAGACGGCCAAGGCGGGCAAATGATGCGGGCGGCGGTTCTGGTGGGACTGCTGATCGCTACGCCCCAACTGCACGCCAGCGTGGCGCGCAGTTGGGGCGTAGCGATGCAGGCGACGCCGCCTGCCGACAATCCGGGGGCGCCGCCCTCGATTGCCGATGCCACCTTGCGGCAGATCCTGCGCCTTTCGGTCGGCGGCGACCGGTTGCGTCTGGTGCTGGACAATCATGACAGCGCGACGCCTCTGGCCATCGACCATTTCGCGGTGGCACTGGTCGATGCCAAGGGGGCGGTGGTCCCCGGCTCCAGCCGCGAAGTCAGTTTCGGCGGGCGGCGCGGGGTGGAAATCCCTGCCCATGCCCCGATGATCAGCGACTGGCTGCGCATGCCGGTTAAACCCCTGACGCGGATCGCGGTCTCGTTCCATGTCGCGCCGGGTCAGGTTTTGGGTGCGTTCCATTCCTTCGGCGCGGCCAAGACCCAACTGGCGCCCGGCGATCAGGTCGAAAAACCTGAATTGGCCGAGGCGGCCACGGTCGAGCGCCGCTTTGTCATCTCGGGCGTCGATGTCGGTTCAAAGGCGCCCTTGCGCACGATTGTCACCTTTGGCGATTCCATCACCGATGGCGTGCGGGCCACGGTGGATTCCGACATGCGCTGGCCCGATCAATTTGCCACGCGGTTGAACAAGGCGGGTTGGACGGGGGTAGGCGTCGCCAATGTCGGCATATCGGGCAACAAGATGCTGGCCGATGGCGCCGGGCAGGGGGCGCTGGCCCGGTTCGACCGCGACGTTCTGGCCATTCCGGGCGTCAGCCATGTGATCCTGCTGGAGGGCGTCAATGACATCGGCGCGGCATGGCGCGAAAAGCGGCATGAGGGTTTTGACACAGAGGCGCTGATCAACGCCTATCGCCAGATGATCATCCGCGCGCATGACCATGGCATCAGGATCATCCTCGCCACGATCCTGCCCTATAAGGGCGCGGGCTATTGGTCCGAATGGGGCGAGGCGCAGCGCCAGAAGATCAACAGCTGGATCCGTGAGCAGAAGCAGAGCGACGGCGTGGTCGATCTGGACGCGGCGATGCGTGATGCGGCCGACCCGCTGGTGATGAACCCGGTCTATGACAGCGGCGACCATCTGCATCCCAATGACAAGGGCTTTACGGTGATGGCCGATGCGGTGCCCTTGGCGCTGCTGGCTCAGCGCAAGGTGCCCACGCGATAGACCATGACATGCACATAGGGTCGGCCCGGATCGACGCGGGCAGACCCGAATCGCGGGAAATGCGGCGTATCGGGCGGCAGTCCCGGCTCCAGCGCCACGCCATCGCCCATGCGATAGAGATGCCCGGCCTTGCCCGGTTTGGTGCCGTCGAAATAATTGCCGGTATAGAGCTGGACCGAGGGCTGGGTGGTCCACATTTCCAGCCAGCGGCCAGCGGCGCGATCCGTTAGGCGCGCGGCCAGATGGGGGCGGGCGGTGAGGCCTGCATCCAGCATGAAGCTGTGGTCATAGCCGCGCGCCTGCACGATCTGGGGATCGCGGCCGTTGCGCAAGCTATCCTCGATCATGTGCCCGTGGCGGAAATCGAACGCTGTCCCGCCCACTTCGCGCAATTCCCCGGTGGGCAGATTGCCCCGTGCCACCGGCACCATGCGGCTGGCCGGGATGGTCAGGCGGGCCATGGTGGCGGCCCGCCCCGCGCCTTCACCGGCAAGGTTGAAGAGCGCATGGTTGGTGATATTGACGATGGTGGGTCGGGTGGTGGCCGCCTCGAACCGGATGGTCAGCGCGCCTTTGGCATCCAGCCGATAGGTGACGGAAACCCGCAACTCCCCCGGATAGCCGCTGTCGCCGTCTGGGCTGGTGAGGGTCAGGCGGACCATGGCGTCTTTGCCGCCATGCACCTCGGCCACATCGAACACTTGCCGGTCGAAACCCAGCCCGCCGCCATGCACCGAGTTTGGCCCCGCGCCGTTGCGGCGCAGATGGTATGTTACGCCATCCAGCGCGAACTGCGCCCCGGCGATCCGGTTGGCATAGCGGCCTACGGTGGCGCCCAGATAATCCTGATGCGCCTCGTATTCGGCGGCGCTGTCATGGCCCAAGACGATGTCTGCCCGGCGCCCATGGCGATCCGGCGCGATCAGGCTTTGCAGCGTGGCGCCATAGGCCAATATCCGCGCCGACACTGCGCCATTGCTCAGCACGATGGCCGCCACATGCCGCCCATCGGCCAGCGCGCCGCCATCCTCCACCCGCGCGGTTGCCGCCATCGCGGGCGAGGCCGTGAGCAGCAGAGCCAGCGCGATCCTCAATGGCGCGGTTCCTGGGGGCTGTTGCGATGGGCGGGGATATGGGCTTTGTCGATTTCCGGCCCGGCCAGCGCCAGCATCTGGATCGCGGCCAGCCCCCATTGCGCGGCGGCATTGGTGGACAGGCGCGGCCATTCCACCTGATTGCCCAGACGCACGCGCGGATCATGATCCCATGTGCCAAGCCCTTCGTCGCCCGAGAAGAATTCCTCCACCGCGCGACCCATCAAGGAGCGATCATGGCGCGCGCGGGCGGCATAGGCGGTCATGCGCGAATAGGCCTCGCGCAGGTTGCGCGCGCCAAAGGGCGGGCCGAATTTGGCGAGGAAATCGGGTTTGGGCGCATTGTACCATTGGCAGAACGTGACCCATGCCTGCGCATAGGCGGGAATGTCGATCAGGCTGATGATTTCGGCATTGATCTCGGTCGCGCCGAAGACGGAGGAGAGGTGGCTGATGCCGATCGTGTCACCTTTGCCGAGGAACCGATGCGTGGCCGGATCATAGGGCGCACCGCCCACTAGCCAGCCATATTTCATCGCCCCGATGGTCTGCATCCCCGCCGCGATCCGGTCGCGCCACTGGGTGTCGCCGGTACGCTCCCATTGGGTCAGCCATGCGCCGACCACCGCCGTCCAACTGGGGCCGAAACCCATCTCGAACGTGCCCTTGGGTCCGGCATAGGCCTTGCCGCCTGGAACCTTGCGCCCGATATCGACATGGTCCAGCGTCCGGTCGCTGTCCACCAGATCGGCGATCAGATCGCCCACCCGGTCATCGGCCGTCAGATAGAAATAGATCCGGCGATAGATGGCGTTGGACACACGCGGCTGCTTCGAACTGTCGCCCCAATGCTGGACCCCGTGGCGCGTACCCAGTCCCTTGAAGCGGCCAAGGTGATAGGTGTCGACCTCGCTGGTGTGGCGCGTCATCGCTTCGGCCAGACGGAAGGGCTGGGCGCTGCCCGTGCGCAAAGCCTGATACCACAGCCACAGGTCGGGCGAGAGTTCGCTGTTGTCCCATGCAAAGCCGCCGATGTCATAGCGCCACTGATGCCGGTCGGCGTCATAGGTGTGCATGATGTCGCCATGGTTCCAGAAACCATACCAGCCGCGCCGGTCCACTTCGCCCGCATAGAAATCGACGAGGCGTTCGAGCTGGTCCTCGACAATCGCGCGGTTGCGGCTGGAGCGGTCGGGCAGGGACCAGTCGCCGAACACGCCCGCCTTGTGCAGATGTTCGGAGGCGGCCATCAGGCGGGGCGAGGCGGCATTGGCGGCGGCCATGGCCTCGATGGCGGCATTCTCGGGCGTGGCCTCGCAGGCCCAGAGCGTCAGTTCATGCGTCTTGGCAATGCCGGTCGCGCTGCCCCAGCCGGGTTCGTAATCCTCGTAGGTGATGTCGAGGCCCTGATTTTGCGCGTCATAGGACTCCATCCCATTGACCCCGCGCCATGGGCGCAGGTCCATCGGTTCGGCGCGCGGGCTCCACAGCCATGCGGTGAGATGGGCGGTATCGCTCGCCGAATCACGCACCGACAAGGCGCTGGGGCAGGTTTGCCAGAACCAGCGCTGGGCGATGGCCGCGCCGCCGCTGGGGCCGCCGACATAGGCAAGACCCGGCGCGCGATGGCCCGAGGCAGATGCCACCCATGCCATGTTTGCCTCGGTCCGCTTTTCGATGCGGAACCCGTCGGCATTGGCCTGTTCCAGCCAGAAGTCGGACCATGTGGGGATGTACTGCAATTTGTCGCGCACCGCCGCGGCCATTTGTGCGACGGGCGGCGTGGCGCGGCCCTCGATCTGCGCGGCGCGGAAGGCGGCGCCCGGATCGCGGCGCAGGCCGGTCAGGGGGCGGACCGCTTCGGCAAACAGGGGGCCATCGCTGGCCATGCGGATATGGCGGTCGTGGGGCGCATCGCGCATCGGCACCGCCACCGACAGGCCCAGCGCGGCAATCGCATCACGCGCCGGATCGCCGTCATAGATGAAGCTGTGAACGATGCGCAGATGCCGCGCCCCGGCATAGGCATAGATGCGCAGGGTGAAGGGCAGGGTGGCGCTTTGCCCCTGACGGTGGACGCCCTCGACCTTGATGACCGCGCGCACCGGGCCATTTTGTTCCAGCGTCAGGCGCGTGACCGTGGCGGCAAAGGCCCCGTCCATTTGCCCCACCAGCGAGACCGGCCCCATCACCGCCCGCCCGCCGATGCTGGCCGAACGGATCACGGCATCGCCCGATTTGGCAAAATCCCATGTCACCCCGCCGCAGGTGAGGTGCAGGCCGTCGGCGCTTTGCTCAACACGGATGGGATCGGCGGGCGCGGGGCCGGGGGCGCCGGGCGTCACGGTGATGTCGTCGGGCACTGCCTCGCCCATGGTCGCGGGCAGGGCGTGGGCGCTCCATTTGACCGAACCATCGGGCCAGAAAGCGGTGGGCCAGCTTTGCGCCGGGACTGCCGCGCCGCGCGCCGCCACGGCAAAGCCCGATCGCCGCGAGATCGCCCCGCGCGGCCATGCCACGCCGAAACTGTGGCCCAGATCCATGGCGGGGCGCCCCTCCAGCCAGTGCGCCGGGGCAGGGGATGGCGCGGGCGCGGCTTGGCCGATGCGGGGGGCAAGGGCTGCGGCGGGGATCAGGCTGGCAAGTTTGAGCGCATCGCGGCGAGTGGTCATCTTTGGGCCTTTATGCGGATGTGGCGGAAGGCCCAGTGGCTCCATGTGGTGCGCAGGCCAAACCAGCCGGATGTGTAGGGGGCAGGATCGGTAAGGGTGAAGAGGCGAGATCCATCGCGGTCCACGGCAATGCTCGCGCCATCGGCAATCAGGGTGATATGCGTCCAGCGGTTGGGACGCAGCAGGGCGGCATGATCATTCCGGTCATGATCGGACAGCAGGGGGCGCTGGCCGGGCCTGGCGATATAGCGGCGCAGGCGGGTGGTGGTGTTGCGATTGCCGCCAATCCCCACGTAATAGGTTTGCAGGGTGTCATAATCCTCGAACCGGCCGGAGCGGGGGGCGGGATCGGCACCATCGGCCTCGCGCGCCATCCAGAAAGCGTTGAGATCGCTGACCGTGTCATTCTGCCCTTTGGCGGCGATGGCCATGGCATCGAAGCTGATGCGGACGGGGCCGGTCAGGCGGTGGCGATACCATAGAGTCAGGCCTTTGGGCGTGTCGATTTCGATGGTGTCATGGGTGAAGGCCACTTTTGCGGGTGCCTCGACTTCGGGACGCCAGTCATCGGGATGCCTCTCGTGCGGGGCGGGCAAAAGCCGCCCCGCACGAGAGGCAAAAGACAGCGCCGAGCAGGAGGGGGAGTCTCATGCGCTGCCTTCCGGATTTACATCTTGGCCCGGATGCCGAAATAGACACGGCGGCCATAGGTTTCGACCGTCGAAACGCGATAGGCGCTTTCCTCGTCTTCAATACGCTGGGCGTTGGTGATGTTCACCAGATCGACAAAGGCGGTGAAGTGGTCGCCGATCTTGTAGCTGAACGAGGCGTCCCATTGGCCATAGGGGCGGCCAAAGGCGTTGAGATTGTCGCGTTCCGGCCCGATATTGTAGCGCGAGCGCCAGTTATACGAGATGCGCGCGTTCAGATGGCCGTCGTCATAGAAGGTGGACAGGTTATAGCTGTGGCGCGACAGGCCGGGGAAGCCCAGCGCCTGACCGCTGTAATAGCCCGCCGTGGTAAAGCCCTTGTCCTTGGCATAGGTGTAATTGGCCTGAAGCCCCATGTTCTTGAACAGGCCGGGCAGGAAATCGAAGCCATAGACGAGGCCCGCCTCAAACCCGTTGATCTGAACCGGGGCGGCGCTGTTGTAATAGGTCGAGATGGTGAAATCGGTGCCGTTGTAATTCTCGGTCGTTGCCACCTTATAGGGGAAGCCCTGTATATCCTTGCGCCAGAAGGTGGCCGACAGATAATTCACCCGCGAGATATACCATTCCAGCCCAAGGTCATATTGCTGGGCGGTATAGGGGCTTAAGTTTGGATTGCCGCGCGATCCGGTCAGGGCAATCGTGTTGAGCGACATGGACGGCGCGATCTTGGCCAGATCGGGCGCGGCGGCCACCGATGTCGCCGTGGCGCGGAAGATCAGCTTGTTGGGCACCAGTTCATAGCGCAGATTGGCGGATGGCAGGACATAGGTGTGGTTGCCGGTAAAGGTGACGGGGGCAAAAGTGCCCGCGCTGGTGTTGATATTATAGCCCGAGGCGACGGTTTCCATGCGGATGACGCGCGCCCCCACCACCACGGCCAGATTGCGGTCAAACGGGGTAAAGCCCCATTTGGTCGAAACATAACCGGCCCAGTTCTTCTGCTTCACATCATAGGTATCGCCCGGCGACCAGTTGTTGGTGCCATAGGTGGAGGGGATGCCCGCCGCATTGGCAATCGCCATGTTCATGTTCAGCCAGCGCTGAATATTGGTCGAGCCGATATTGCCGGTCGAAAAGAAGTTGTGATCGCCCAGATCGGCATATTTCACATAGGACTGGATCTGCGACAGGATTGCGGCATTGGTGCCGGTCGAGGTGACGGCATCGACCGCCGTGCCGGTGACCCATGTACGCGTCTTGATGTCGCCTACGCCGCTGGCGGCGGTATAGCCTTCATAGGTGACGGTGCCGTCATGATAGATTGAATTGAGGCGGGTCACGCGGCGCTGGGCACCGAACTTGATCTGCTTGAGGAAGCCGCCGACGTCATAGTCGCCGTCGAACTGGAAATTGCGCTCGGTCTGCACGTTGAGGCGCGGCTTGTGCTGGATTTGCAGGTTGTTGATGCCCGCCGGATTGGTGGGGTCGGTCGACAGGCTGATGTTGGGGGCTCCGGCCGGATTGCGATAATCCACCGTCACCGAGGTCAGGCCATATTGCGTGCCCACCACGTCGATTTCATCATTATAGGCTCGCGCCCATGAATAGCCGCCGCGCGCGCGCAGCGTCAGCTTGGGACTGACATGCCATTCGCTGCCCAGCGTGCCGGTATAGGTCTGGCGGTCGATCGTGCCGTTGATATTGCGATAGGATACGCCAAGAGCATTGGTGCTGTTGGGATTGGCCACCGGCGTTTGCTGGAATTGCACATAGCTGGCCGCGTTGCCCGCGTTGACACTGGTGTCATTGCTGAGCGTCAAAGCCGGGGTCAGGGCCGAGAATGTGTTGATCTGCATAAGCTGGGAGTTCAGCGTCTGCAGGCCGCGCGTATAGGTGTTGTCGAAGAACAGGCGGAAATTGTCGCTGGGCCGCCATTCGACAATGCCGTTCAGCGCATAACGCTCGGTGCGTTCGCGATACATGGCATAGCGCGGAATGTCGGGATAGAAATCGCCCGTGCCGTCATTGTTGAGATCGACGCAGCCGCTCTGCGCGGTCTGGTTGCAGGTGGTAGCGGCCGCGCCCACCTTGCGGATTTGGCGCCAGCCGGTGGTCTTGGCCTGATCATACCACAGGCTGCGCTTTTCATAGGTGGCCGAGAGCAGCACGCCCAGCGTGTCATGCGCGAAAAGATGGCTGCCGATCAGCGCGAATTTGGGGTCGAGCCGGTCGCCCAGCGTGCCGTAAACGCCCTGAACCGACCCGGCCAGATAGTCCTTTTTCGTGTCGAAGGGGCGCCGGGTGATGATGCGTACCGTGCCGCCCAGACCGCCCTCGGTCATATCGGCGGTGGCCGATTTGATGACTTCGAGACGGCTGATGAATTCAGCCGGTATATCGCGGAATTCGACCGCCGGATTGGTGGCGGATCCTGCGGCTGGCCCTGCTGCGGTGGAGAGGGTGGATTGCCCGTTGATTTCAACGCGGATCAGCCCCGGATCCACGCCGCGAATGGAAACCGCCGAACCCTCGCCGCCCGCGCGGCTGATCTGGACCCCGGTGATGCGCTGCAGCGCTTCGCCCACGTTCTTGTCGGGAAACTTGCCCACGTCCTCGGCCGAGATCGCATCGACCACCTGATCGGAACTGCGCTTGGTGTTCAACGCATTGGCAAGGCTCTGGCGAATACCGCTGACGATGATGTCGGCATTGTTGGGTGCGGCCTGAGCATGGGCGAGCGCCGGGATGACAAGTGTGGCGATAAGCGCGGCAGACGCAGACGAGCACCGCCAAAGGTGAGCCTTTGAAGCCATGTGGACAACCTTCCCTGTTCTTCATTTTAATGTTGCTCAATATGAACTTATTGAGCGCATTATGAACCTATCGCCAGAAGATTGACTTGGCAAGCGGGGGTGCAAAATATTGCTGGCGGATGAATGGCAGGATAATCTATTTGTAAATCAATGAAATGGAAAATTCCTGATAAAGCTGCCATTAGCGTTATGTGGGAGTTAATCCCGCTTTGTGAAATAATTGCGGTCGAAAGATTCGCCGCCGCACAATACAAAAACCCGGCAAAAGGTGCCGGGTTTTTGCAACATGATGATTTCCTTGGCCCTATCCCAGGGCAAGGGCGGGCAATCCCGCCCTCACGCCGATGGCCTCGATATAGGCCAGCACGGCATCGGCCCTGTCGCCTGCCGGGACAGGACGCCCCGGCGGCTCGAACCAGATCGGGATCGCGCCGAATTCCACTCTGCCATCCTCGTGCCAGATGACTTCGCCGATCATACCGTTCACCGCCTCGGGATGAAAAGGGGCGAGGGGATAGGCCGGGTCCGGCTCGAAACCGAACATCTTCTTGCGCCGCTCGACCCATTCGGCGCGGGCGGGATGGTCCTGCGCGGGCGAGAGGGCATGGGTCACCACGCAGCCATTGCCCAATCCGTGGAACACCGGCGCGCCATTCACCACCTCGATTCCGCGCGCGATATGGGCATGATGGCCCACCACCACGCCGGCGCCCGCCGCCACCGCTTCTGCGGCCAGCGGGCGTTCATAGGGGGCCAGATCGGCGGGGCGATGCGTGATCCCTTTATGCAGCGCCACGATCACCAGATCGGCCTTGCTGCCCGCGCTGCGGATGTCATCTTCCATCGCGGCCTGCGATGCCGGATCGATATGGACCAGTTCGGCCTGAGGCCTGCTGGGGCTGCCATCCTGCGGCGTCACGCGCACATAGGCGCAGCCCGGCCTGCCTTCGCCCGCCCAGCTCAATTCCGGCCCCACGCAGTTATAGCTGAGCAGGGCGATCCGCCTATGGCCCGCGGCGATGAACACCGGCGCGCGTGCGGCGTTCAGATCGACGCCCGCCCCCGCATGGGCGATCCCATTGCGATCCAGCCCCGCCATCGTCTCGGCCAACCCCACCGGCCCGCAATCCATCATATGGTTGCCCGCCATGCTGACCGCCGTGATCCCTGCGCGGGCCAGCGCGTCCAGATGCGCCGGATCAGCGCCGGGGGCGGGAACATCGCCCGGCACTTCCTCTTCGCATGTCGTATAGGGCACTTCCAGATGCCCGATCACGACATCGCCCCCGCGCAGGATCGGCGCGATGCCCGAGAGCCAATGATCCGGCTCGGGCACATCAAGGATGAGATCGCCCAGCAGCAGAATGCGCGTCGCACTCATCCGATCACTCCCTCATCGCGCAGGGCGGCAATCGCTGCGCCATCCAGCCCCATCTCGCCCAGCACCGCATCGCCATCCGCGCCCAGCACCGGCACCACGCCTGCATCACCCCCGGCGCAGAAATCCGGCCCCATGCCCAGACCCAGCACCGCCAACGGACGGTCGTGACCGGGCAGGGCGGCATGCGCAATCAGCCCGCGCTGTGCCATATGCGGATGCGAGAGGATCTCGCCGATCTCGCCGATCCGCGCGGCGGGAACCCCCACCTGCGTCAACCGATCATCCAGTTCCTGCGCCGAATATTGGAGCATCTCCTGCGTCAGCCAGCCCTTGAGCGCCGCGTAATTTTCCACCCGCGCGGCATGGGTGGCAAAGCGCGGATCATCGATCATCTCCGGCGAGCCAAGGGCGGCAAACAGCGCCTCGATCTGATGCTGATGATTGGCGCCCAGTGCGATCCATCCATCGCCGCAGGCATAATATTCCGCCGTCGCCACAAGGCGAAACCCGCGATTGCCGGTCCCCTTGGGCGAGGCGCCGGTATAGTCCCAGACCGAGGCCGAAGCGCCCATGATTTTCAGCGCGGCATCAATCATGGCCACATCCAGCTTCTCGCCCACACCCGTCGCATCGCGCCGCCGCAATGCGGCCAGTACGCCCAACGCGCCCAGATAGCCGGTGAAACTGTCCACCACCGGAATGCCGATCTTCAGCGGACCATCGGCGGTGGCATTCATCATCGCCATGCCTGATGTCGCCTGCGCAATATGGTCATAGGCGCCCCGGTCGCGCAAAGGCCCGCTTTGCCCAAAACCCGAAAGCGAGAGCCAGATCAGACCCGGATTGAGCGCCGACAGAGCCTCATAGCCCAACCCCAGCCGCGCCATCACGCCGGGGCGGAAATTTTCCACCACCACATCGGCTTTCGCGGCCAGATCGCGCGCGATCTCCACCCCGCGCGGGTCCTTCAGGTTCAGCGCCAGACTGCGCTTGCCCGCATTGACCGCGGCAAAGGGCACCGACATCCCCGGCAGACCGGCATGTTCGGTATAGTGGCGGAAATCGTCGCCCTTTTTCGGCGGCTCCACCTTGATGACATCGGCGCCCAGTTGCGCCAGCGTCATGGTTGCGGTCGGCCCCGCGATGGCATGGGTGAAATCCAGCACGCGAATGCCCGATAGCGGCATCATTGGCGTTCTCCTGCATCCATTGCGCCGCTGGCGGCCAGCGCCGCCGGATCAAAGCCCAGCGCGATCAGGATGGCATGATTGTCGGCCCCTGCCATGGCGGCGGGGCGGGGGGGGATGGGCCGGGTTTCGGACAGGATGAAGGGCTGGGCCAATTGGGTCACCGGCTCCTGTCCGTTCAGCGGCACCTCCATGATCCGTCCGCGCGCGCGATGGTGCGGGTGGGCGGCGGCTTCGGCCATGGAATAGACCGGCATCGCCTGCGTATCGGATTGCGCCAAGATGGCCGCCCATTCATCGCGCGGGCGGGTGGCGATGATCGCGGCGATCTGCGCCTGCATCATCGGATGCTGATCGGCGCGATGCTGCAATCCGGCAAAATCGGGCCGTCCGATGGCGTCACAGAAACGCCGCCAGTAGGCCGGTTCCATATCGGTGGTGCACAGGAACTGCCCATCGGCGCATTCCCAGACCCCGCCCTTGGGATGCCACTGGCCCAGCGGCGGCGCGGCATCGAGATCGTCATACCGCCCCATCGATACCGCCAGCAGCGGCAGGCACGCGTCCGCCATCGCCACATCCACATGCTGTCCCCGCCCGCTGCGGTCCCGTGCGGCAAGAGCCAGCAGCATGGCAATCGTCCCCTGCGCGCCGGTCAGCACATCGGCCACCTGCAAACCGGGCAGCGAAGGTGTGGGCAAGCCGTTGATCCGCGAGAGCGCCCCCGCCAGCGCCAGCGCCAGCGGATCATGCCCCGCGCGGCCCGCCAGCGGCCCGCTCTGTCCGGCAAAACTGACCGACAGATAGACAAGGCCCGGATTGAGCGCGAGCATCCGCCCCGCGCAAAACCCCATGCTTTCCATCACGCCGGGGCGGTAATCCTCGATCAGCACGTCGGCCCCGGCGATCAGCTTTTCCAGCACGGGCTTGGCCGCCTCATGGCCGGGGTTGATCTTCAGGCTGCGCTTGCCGCGCGTATAGGAGGGGCGGGCGCGGCGGCGCAGGGCCTTGGCCTCATCGTCATCTCGGCCAAACATCGCCTCGGCCTTGGCCAGTTCACGCGGGTGTTCGATGCGCACCACATCCGCGCCCATGTCGGCCGCCACCCATGACGCATAGGCGGCGGGCAGAAAGCGGCTGAAATCGACCACTTTGAGGCCGGTTAAAGCGGTCATCTCTGAGCCGCCCTTGCGCTTGCTTCGCCCTCAATAAATGCGGTGATCGCCGCCTCAATCGCCGCGCCATCCTCGCCCTCGCGGTTGAAATTGTCGGCGGTCAGTTCCAGCACCGGAAAACCCGCCTCGCGCAGCGCCCGCACCACAAAGGGATCGGCATCCGACAGCGCCACCACGCCGTCAATCGTGTGGGTCTGGGCCTCATGCACATACCACGGTCCGGCCCATGTCGGCATGCGCAACTCATCGCCCATGGTGATGCAGCGCGAGGCCAATGCGCGCAGGGCGTCCTTGCCCTTGATATCGCGGATATAGCCATCGGCGGCCAGCGCCAGATACATCGACCAGACAAAGACCGCGCCATGGCTCTCCTCCCATTTCTGGTAGAAGCCCATCTCGCTCCACAATCCCCGCCCGACCCACATCAGGCGGACCTTTTCGCCTTCGCAGGCGGCGAGGCCCGCATCGACCCGCGCCTTGACCTCTTCATAAAAGGCCCGCGCCGCATCGCGCGCCCACTCCGTCCCGCGATGCCATTGGGGCACCATCGTGGCAGGCATGGAATCGACAATGCCGATGGGGGCGGGCACGGTCCGCGCGATCAGGTCGCGGGTCTTGCGGTAATAATCCTCCTGCTCATTGACCAGATCCATCACGGCGCGGAAGCGGGCTTCGTCAAAGCGGCGGCCGGTTTTGACCTCGATCCCGGCGATCACCTCGCGCAATTCCGCCGTCATCAGGTCGATACGTTCGGCCTCCAGCGCATTTTCCCAATCGCCGGGCAGTCGCGCCCACCAGTCGCTGTAAAGATCCATGCGCGGATCATTGCTCTTTTCATAGACGAAGGGCGCGGCCCCGGTCACCTGCGCCCATTCGGCAAAGATACGCGCGGTCGGATCGCTGGTGGCGACGGCATGGACGAAATCGGGTTTGGGCAGGCCGCCCCAAGGCGCGTTTTCGGTGTCCTCGTCAAAGGCGGCGGCAATGCCTTGCGCGGAATAGGCCTCGACATTGGCGGGATAGTGATGGTCTCGCAAAAGGCCCTGATAGCGGCGCGATTGCTGCTTGGCCGCGACGATGGAGGCCCACCATTGGTTCACGACAAAGGGTATGTCGAGCGCGCGCAGGATTTCCTGCGGGGCATTGGCATTGGCCATGGCAAAGGGGCTGCCCGCTGCGACTTTCGCGCGCAGATCGGCAAACCATTCGCGCTGATAGGCGTTGAAACTGGCCACCGATTCCAACGATTTGCGGCTGCGCTTTTCGCCCTTGGGCGGCGCGGCGCGGGCCGGTTTGGGCGCGCGGGGCGGTTCGGCCTCGCCGCGCAAGGCCCGCAGAAAGCGTGCATCGGGCAAGGCGTCGCAGCGCAGCGCGGTAAAGGCCATATCGGGCAGGGCGCAGCGGATCGCGGCCTCCTGCCACGGCGCGGCCTCATCGCCGCCGATGGAGAGGTGCAGCACGGCATCCGCCCCGCAGGCCGTGGCCGCCGAGGCGATCCGTTTTGCCCCCGCCATATCGATACGCGGCGGGCAGGGGGCATGGGCAAAACTCTGGCCCCATGCCTGATCCTCGCCCACGATGAGCCAACCTTCGGCCTCGATGGCCTGATAGAGTTCGAGGCCCTCATGCGGCGTGCCGGTGATGAACAGGCGGCGTCCGGGGATTTCGGGCGCGGCCACCAGTTCCACCAGCAATTCTTCGAGCGCGGGATTGTAATCAGCGGGGTGCAGAATGGCCGAGGCGCCGATCACCGCCAGCGCGTCGCTGCCGCTGATCCTGCCCCGCCGCCGCGCCTCGCCCAGCGCGTCGAGCAGATGGGCCTGATGCGCGAGCAGGGCCTGCGCGTCGGCCAGCGGCTCTGCGCCGTCCAGCCCTGCCAGCCAATCGCCCATCTGCGCCATGCGAGCGTCATTATAAGCCATGGACGCGGCGCGCGGCAGATGCAGCAGATCGAGGAAATGCATGTGCCGGGGCACCGCTTTCCCCTGCCGCCCCAGTTCGCGCAGGGCGGCGAAGATCTGCGGCTGTTCGCCATCGGCGGCGGTGATCAGCAGCGGCGCGTCATCCCACGACAGCAGCGCTTCCAGCAGGCATTTGCCGCGATGGCCCATCGCCGCATGGCCCATCACCGCATCGGCGCGGGGGGTGGCGTCCAATCGCGGCGCGACCAGCCGTACCGGCTGAAACCCGGCACCCAGCAATGCCGCGCGCGGCGCGTCAAAGCCCAGCGTGCGGATGACCGGCGCGCGTGCTGGCGCACCGAGCGGATCGGCATAGGCCTGATGGAAGAAGGCAAGCATCAGATGACGCCTTCGCTTTTCAGCCGAGCCACATCATCGGGCGAGAGGCCGAGATATTCTGCGTAAACATCCTCATTATGCTGGCCGATATAGACCGGCAGCGCATCGTCGAAACCGGTGCTGGCGGCGGAGAACTGGATGGGGATGCCCGCCGTGCGCAGATCCACGTTCGAGCCATAGGTGGGATGTTCCACCGCCATGGTTTCGTGACGCTCGACCACGCGCGGGTCGACCAGAGCGTCTTCGGGATGGCGCACCGGGGCGACCGGCACACCGCGTTCTTCGAGCAGGCGGCAGACTTCGGCCACGCTTTGCTGGCGGCTCCATGCGTTGATCGTGGCTTCCAGCACTTCGGCATTGGCGACGCGGGCGTCGCGGTTGGCAAAGCGGGGGTCTTCGCCCAATTCGCGCTGGCCCATCGCGTCGAACAATCCGCGCGCGAGGGGTTCATGCACGGCCACTACGGCGACATAGCCATCGGCGCATTCAAACACGCCAAAGGGCGAGAGGCGCTGAACCGTCAGGCCGGTGCGCGCGGGCATGCCTGCCGCCGCCATGGCCGACCAGTTTTCAATCGCCACAAAGGAGGTCAAAGCGCCCAGCATGGAAACATCCACATGCTGGCCCACGCCGGTGCGGTGGCGCTGCTCAATGGCCGCAAGGATGCCGATGACGGTGAAGACCGGGGCCAGCATGTCGGCAATCGGAATGCCGATGCGCACCGGCGGGTGGCCTGGTTCGCCGCTGGTGAACATCGCGCCCGAGAGCGCCTGAATGATCACATCCATCGCCTTGCCCGAACGGTCATTCGCGCCAAAGCCCGACAATGAGGCAAAGACAATGCGCGGGTTGATCTGCGCGCAGGCTTCATAGCCCACGCCCAGCCGGTCAGCGGTGCCTGCGGTGAAATTCTCCACCACGATATCCGCCTTGGCAACCAGCTCCATGAAAAGCTTCTTGCCTTCAGGCCGCTTCAGGTTGAGCGAGACGCCATATTTGCCCCGCGCCCGCGTAAGGTGCGAGAGCGAGATGTCATCCTCATGCGCGCGTTCGACCATGATGCCGTCGCGGCCCAGATAGGGGCTGTTTTCGCGGGCAAGGTCGCCGCCTACCGGCTCCTCGATCTTGATGACCTTGGCCCCAAGCCCGGCCAGCAACAGCGTGGCATAAGGCCCCGCCAGCGCGCGGGTGAGGTCAAGAACGGTCAGCCCTTCGAGAGGGCGGGTCTGGTCAGTCATGGGGCGTATCCTTGGTGCAGCGGGTGTTTCCGCCGGCAATGAGGGCTTGGGCGGCGCGGAACACCGGCTCGCCGTTGATGCCCACGGCCGAAAGGCGGCGGGCCTGATCGAGGGCAAAGCGGTTGTAGAGCGCATCGAAACGGGTCTGGTCGGCGGCGGGCAGGGGGATGATGGTCACCCCATGATCCTTGGCAAAGGCGATCCCTGCCTTTTCCGCCCTGGCATTGTTGGCGTTCAATTGTGCCTCCCACTTGGGCTTGGCGGCATTGAGCACATTTTGCAGATCGGGCGGCAGGCGGCGCCAGGCAATGTCGGACATGGCCCGCGCGGGATATCCGCCACGGCTGAGGCGCAGCGTGGTGAAATAATGCGCTACTTCCGAGAAGTGCAGGCTCTTGATCGTGTCGGCAGGCGCCACCACGCCGTCGATCACCCCCTTGGCCAAGGCGGAATAGACCTCGGCCATCGGCATATTGACCGGATCGGCGCCCAGCGCGCGCAGCACGTCGATGCTGTCGGTCTGGGCGCGCAGGCGCAGGCCCTTGAGGTCAGCCAATGTGCGTACGGGCCGGTTGCGCGTCATGACGCCGGGGAAATTGCCCCCCTGAACCGCCAGCACATGCAGGCCCGGCAGCTCATTCGACAATTGCGGAAAACGCGCGGCCAGACAGTCATAGATGCTGACCTGATCCTCCATGGTTTTCACGCCGCCGTAAAAGCCCGCCTGCGCGCGTTGCAGATGAACCCCGCCGCGCGTGTAGATCGGCGTGATGAGACCGATGTCGGCCAGACCATGGCGGATCTCGGTGATGCTCATGTCCGAGGAAATCAGCGCGCCGGACCAATAGGGTTTGAAGGCGATGCGCCCGCCGCTGTCCTTTTCCACCTGCGCCATCCACGCAATGTCGGCTTTGCTGAAAGGATGGGTGGGCGGATAGGGGCTGGCATAGGTCAGCGTATATTCCGCTTTCGGCGCGGGAGTTGAGCAGCCTGCCAGCAGCGCGGCCAGAGCGAGCATGAGAGTTTTGCGCATGAGATCAGGCCCCCATCATCTTGGGCAGCCACAGCGCCATGGCCGGAAAGGCAATGATCGCGGCCAGATGGAAGAAATCGGCGACGAGGAAGGGGATCACCCCCCGGAAAATCGTCCCCAGCGAGAGATCCTTGGCCACGCCCTGCAACACATAGATGTTGAGGCCCAGCGGCGGGTGGACAAAGCCCAGCTCCATCGTGCGGACAAGGAAGATGCCGAACCAGATCGGGCTGTAGCCCAGATGCTCGGCAATTGGCAGGAAGATCGGGGTGGTCAGCAGCATCAGCGCCACGCCATCAAGGAAGCTGCCCAGCAGGAGCAGCACCAGCGTCATGACCACGATGGCCAGCACCGGACTGGCATGAAGGCCGATCACCGCGCCCGACATGGCCTCGGTAATGCCGGTGATCGAGATGAAGGTGGCGAACAGCATCGCCCCGATGATAATGACATAGATCATGCCCGCCGTGCGCAAAGTGGCATGGGCGGCCTGACGCAGAGCAGCAAGCGTAAAGCCCCCGCGCAGCGCCAGCAGGCACAGCGAGGCCACCACGCCCACCGATGCGGCCTCGGTCGGGGTGAACCAGCCGATCATAAGACCGCCGATGACGAAGGTGATCATCGTGACAATATCGGCGATCTTGACCAGCGCGCGCAGGCGTTCGCCCCAAGTGGCGCGGGTGCTGGCGGGGCCAAGCGCGGGGTTGATCGTGCACAGGATGATGATGGTGATGAGATAGGATATCGCCTGCGTCGCCACCGGGATCAGCGAGGCGGCGAAGAGTTTGCCGATGGATTGTTCGGCGATGATGCCAAACACGATCAGCGCCCCCGAAGGAGGCACCAGCGAGCCCAGCGTGCCCCCCGCCGCCAGAGCGCCTGCGGCAAAGCCGGGATTATAGCCGGCCTTGCGCATTTCGGGCAGGGCGACCGAGGAAATCGTGGCGACTGTGGCCAGCGACGAGCCGGAAATCGCCCCAAACCCTGCGCAGCCGCCGATGGAGGCCAGCGCCAGACCGCCCCGCCGATGGCCGACAAAACGCGCCGCCACGGCAAAGAAATCGCGGCTGGCCCCGGCGGCAAAGCATATATGCGCCATCAGCAGGAACAGCGGCAGTACGCCCAGTTCGTATTTCGAGATCACTTCATAGGAGACGACCCCGGCCTTGATGAGCGCGGCCTCGGGCGCGATCATCACCGCCATGCCGCCGATCCCGGCTAGCATCAGCCCGATGCCGATCGGCACCCCGCCTGCCAGCATCGCCAGCAACAGGGCAATGCCCAGACCTCCGATCAGTTCAGGACTCATGCCTCGTCTCCATCTCTGGCGAAGGCCTGACGCAGGAAGAGCGCGGCGATGGCGAAACTGGCCAGCAGCCACAGGGCGCGCAGCCAGCGGATTGGAATATGGAGCAATTCGGTCATTTCATATCCGGCCCAAAGATCACGCATCAGCCATGCCGTGCCGATGGCCACGCCCAGAAAGACGAGAGCGCTGACCACCGACATGATCCGGCGCAGCATGGCGGCCACCGGCAAGGGCAGGTGCGAAGTAACCATGTGAACGCTTGCATGATGACGCTCAAGCGTGGCGTAGAGCATTGCCCCGGCGCCCAGAAAGACGATCCCTGTCTGGGTCAATTCGATCGAGCCGAGCAGGTGCAGCCCCAGATGACGCCCCGCGACGGCAATGAAATCGGACGCCGCGGCCAATCCCAGCCCGGTCGCACCCAGCGTATAGGCAAGGCGGCGCAAGGGGGTGACCCTGATCCTGGTGACAGGGGGCGTTTCATCGCCAGAGGGCGGTGGTGCGGACATCTTATCCTCTTTCCCTTGGTGCCGGTTTGCTTGTTTGACCGGGTCTTTGCCTTGGTGGCCGGCGTTGACATCATCCTGCGTGAGGCGTCTAATGGCCGAGTCACCGAAAGGTAGATTAATTCAATCGTTGAATATGTCAACTAAATGGGATCGGGTTCGGGAATGAGCAGAGCAGGCGGCGCGACGACGGACAAGGGGTCGGGAAAACAGGCTGTCGCGGAGCAGGCGGGCGTGAAGCTGGGTCGGTTGGGCGATTATGTCGGCTTTCGCCTGCGCCGCGTGCAAAATCAGCTGTCGCGCGATTTCGTCAATGCCACGGCCAATCGCGGCTTGCGCTCGGGCCTGTTTTCCTCGCTGGCGCTGATTTCGGCCAATCCCGGCATTTCGCAGGCCGAGTTGTCGCGCGAAATCGCCATGGACAAGTCGGTAACCGTCAGTTTGCTGGATGATCTGGAACGTCGCGGCTGGGCTGCGCGCAAGCGTTCCACCCAAGACAGGCGGCGTCACGCGCTCTATATTACGCCCGAGGGAGAGCGTGAGCTGGAGGAAATTTTCGCGGTTGTCTCAACCACGGAGAATGCTGTGCTGCATCAGCTTTCTCCCGCCGAATTGATGTTGCTCAGCGAATTGCTCGACCGGATGTATGCGGTGTGCGTGCGCGAAGAGTGAGGGCGCGAAAATGGTGCGTTGCGGCAAATTAGTCCATAAAAAATATAGTTGACTCATTCAACCAATTTGCGCATCCTGATCATCAAGAACGCATGAGTTCCGTCTGGCAAGGCCGAATCCGGCCACCAGCTTGTGAGGAGAGGGAGGATGCCGATCATAGCGTGGCATACCATGCCCATCCTGCTCAGCGGACTGTAATTGTAATCGCTTGCAATTCTTGGGAGGATGCCATGAACCATCGTAAGTTCCGCGCGGCCGTGCTGTCAGGCACGGTTCTGGCCGGGGCGCTTGCTGCGCCTGCGGCGCTGGCGCAAAATGCCATTGGGGCACAAAATGCCGCCGCGCCCGAGAGCGCCGTCAATGCCGACATCATCGTCACCGGCAGCCGCGTGCGCGGCGAGGCGCCCATCGGTTCGACCGTCACCGCGCTTTCCAATGCCGATATCGCCGCCACGGGCCGCGTCACCATCGACCGCGCGATCCGCGATCTGCCGCAGGTGTTCGACCTTGGCGTTTCGGAAAATTCGCGCGGGCAATCGGGCGGCGCGGGCAATATCGTCTATTCGAACTCGATCAACCTGCGCGGGATCGGGCCGAATGCCACGCTGATCATCGTCGATGGCCACCGCGTCACCAACAACAGCCGCTCGATCGACCCTTCGACCCTGCCGACACTGGGCGTTGAACGGATCGAGGTTGTGGCGGACGGCGCCTCGGCCATTTATGGTTCGGACGCGGTGGCGGGCGTGGTCAACCTGATCCCGCGCCGCAGCCTCAACGGGCTTGAAGTCACCGCGCGCGGCGGCATTGCCTCGGACGGCGCCTATAATGAAAAGATGGCCGGGGCCGCTTATGGCCGCAAATTCGATCGCGGCCAGTTCATGGTCGCCTATGAACATGTCGAAAAGTCGAACCTCAACGGGTCTGACCGCGACTTTTTCACCTCGAACCAGACGCGCTTTGGCGGCAATGACTATTCGGTCACGCGTTGCAACCCCGGCACGATCACGGCGGGCGGCGTCAATTATGCCATTCCGGCCGGCGGCGTCACCAGCCCTTCGCAATTGACCGCGGGCACCAGCAACCGCTGCGACGATCTGCAAGGGCAGGACCTGATCCCGCGCCAGAAGTATGACTCGGCCAATATGACGGGCAATTTCAAGGCCACCGACTGGCTCGAATTTTTCGTCGACGGCTTCTATTCCTATCGCTCGTTCTACCGTCTGCCCGCCTACAGCAGCGCGACGCTGACCGTGCCGCAGACCAATGCCTTCTTTGTTCGGCCTACGGGCTTTACCGGCACGTCCTATACGCTGGGCTATAATTTCTCGGGCGATGTGGCGCGCAATGCCAGCTATGGCCATTCGGAAAGCTGGCAGATCACGCCGGGGGTGAAGATCAGGCTGCCCAAAAACTGGCAGTTCGAGGCACTGATGGGCAAGGGGCGCACCTATGATATTTCGATCAGCACGCTGGGCACGAACAATGCCGCGCTGAACGCCGCGCTGGCCAGCAGCAATCCGGCCACTGCCTTTGACCCCTACGGGCTTGGCCGGACATCGGCCGCCACCCTGGCGGGCATTTTCAATCAGGTGTTCTATGCCCCCACCATCGGCCGCTTTGTCGGCTATGAGGCGCGGGTGAACGGGCCGCTGTTCAATCTGCCCGCCGGGCAGGTCAAGCTGGCCGCCGGTTATGAAGGCCAGGAATTCAATGTATCGCTGGGCAGCCAGCGCGGCAATCCGGGCGTGGCCTATACCTGGACCAATCCGGGGCGGCGGGTGGATTCCGCCTATGCCGAACTGGTGATCCCGGTGTTCGGCCCCGACAATGCGGTGCCGGGCCTGCAAAAGCTGGAGATCGACGCGGCGGTTCGTTATGATAAATATTCCGATGTCGGCGAAACCACCAATCCCAAATTCGGCGTCAACTGGAAGCCGGTGGAGAGCCTGACCCTTCGCGGCTCTTACGGCACATCCTTCCGCGCGCCGACCTTGCCGCAGATCTACGGCAATTCGAACGGTCTTTTCGTGCAATCCTATCAGAACCCCACCGGCGGCGCGCCGATCACCGGGGTTGCGCTGTCGGGCGGCAATCTCAACCTGAAGCCGGAAACGGCCACCACATGGTCGGTGGGTGCCGATTTCCAGCCGACGCGGCGCACGAAATTCTCGCTGACCTATTTCAACGTGGATTACAAAAATCAGGTCATCGCGCTGCTTTCGGATCTGTCGCTGCTCAACCGTGTGTCGCAATATGACGGCACCGGCCTGATCACGCAGGGCGCGGCGGCGGGCGCGCTGGCCGCGCAATATGTGGCGCAGGGGCTGACGGTTTCGGGCGCTTTCCCCGGCGGCAGCCCCAGCAATGTGACCCTGTTCGTCGATGGGCGCAGCCAGAATCTGGGCCGTTCGATCACGCGCGGCCTCGATTTTACAGCCAGCCATGTGATCGACACCGACAAGGCCGGTCGCTTCACGCTGGCCGCCAGCGGAACCTATAACCTGGGCTTCAAGACGCAGCAGGCCCCCGCCGCACCCTTCATCGATCAGCTCAACCTGATCTTCCAGCCGCTCAAATTCCGCGCGCGGGCCAGTGTGAACTGGGAAATGGATCGCGTGGGCATCCTGCTGCGTGCCACCCATGTGGGCGGATACACCAACAATGCGATCAGCACGCCGCAGGCGGTGAAGAGCTATACGCCCATTGATGCGGTGATCAATTTCAAGGTGGGGGATCAGGCCAATCCCTTCAATCTGGGGCTGGAAATCCGCAATGTGTTCAATATCAGGCCGCCCTATGTGAACATCGCGCCCAGCTCGAACGGCAGCGGCGGTTATGATGCCACCGCATCCGATCCGATCGGCCGCCTGATCGCGGTCAGCGCGCGGAAGAAGTTCTGATGCGGGCCGCGTTCCTTGCCGGCGCCATGCTGCTGGCCGGAACCGGGTCTGTTGTGGGGGGAGTGGCGGGGGCGCAGGCTCCCGCCACTCTGGCCCCTGCGGCGGCGGCGTCCAGCTTTGGGCACTATCAGCCACCCAAGGTCTATACCTCGCAGATCAGGCAGAGCTTTTACGTGCGGATGCGCGACGGCACGCGTCTGGCCGTGACGGTGGCGCGCCCGGCGGTGGACGGCAAACCCGCCGAAGGGCGCTTCCCGGTCATCTGGCACCACACTTTGTCCGCCACGCAGGAGGCTGCCGATGGCACCGGCCCGCGCGCGGCAGGGTTCCGCTCGATCCCCGGCCTGACCGATTACGGCTATGTCGTGGTGCAGGTCGCCCGGCGCGGCAATGGCCAGAGCTTTGGCACGATGCGCGGATACCACGAGCGCAACGAGGATGCCGATGCCTATGAGATGATCGACTGGCTGGCCGATCAGCCGTGGTCGAACGGCATCGTCGGCCAATATGGCTGTTCGAACACCGGCGATGCGGCGGTCCATGCGATGACGGGGGGCAATCCGCACCTTAAGGCCGTGTTTGCGGGTTGCTTCAGTTGGAACAAATATGACGCGATGCGTCGCGGCGGGATCTTCGCCCAATGGGGCACCGGCCCCACGCGCAGCATCGAGCAGGACATGGCCATCACCCCCATCGAGGGCGATGAAAACAAAGTCCTGCTGCGCAAGGCGGCCGAGGAACATCAGCGCGCCACGCCGCTGTTCGAACTCTGGAAATCGCTGCCCTACCGCGACAGTTGGGCGCCCAGCGTGCAAAGCACCTTCTGGTCCGAGGGCAGCGCATCCTCCTATGCCAACCAGATGCGGCGTTCGGGAACGGCGCTGTATGTCGTGGGCGGGTGGCGCGATGAATTGCGCGATCAGGGCCTTATCACCTTCCTCAACATCCCCGGCACACGCATCCTGATCGGTGACTGGCTGCATTGCCAGAATGACGGCTTTGGCCTTGTCGAGGAGGCGCATCGTTTCTTTGACCGCCACCTGAAGGGCATCGACACCGGCATCGACCGCGATCCGCCCATCCATTACTTCACGGTCGGGACCGACGAATGGCACAGCGCCACCCAATGGCCCTTGCCGCAGGCGCCGCAGACCAGCTTTGCCATCACCGCGAAGGGGCTGGAAACCGGCGCCACGAAACCCGCTCCGCTCAACACCAGCTTTGCCGTCGATTATGCCACGCCCTGCGTGGGCGAGGGCGGCGGCCCCACGATGCAGCCATGCCATCCCAAGGGTGCGGGCTTCTCCGTGGCGGGCAAGGCGCTGGCCGCGCCGGTGGAGGTGACGGGGCACGGACTGGCCGATGTCTGGATCGCGGCCGACACGCCCGATGCCAACCTCTTCCTCCTGCTTGAGGATGTCGCGCCCGACGGCAGCGTCAAGGTTGTGACCGAGGGTCGCCTCAAGGCGTCGCTGCGCAAGACCGACAAGGCGCCATGGACCTTGCCCGGCCTGCCGTGGCATCGTACCTATGCCGAGGATGCGCAGATGCTGAAGCCGGGCGAGCCGGTGCGGATGCAGTTCGATCTGATGCCCACCTCCCATGTCTGGGCCAAGGGGCATCGCATCCAGTTCACCTTTGCCGGATCGGATTACCGCGAAAGGGCCCGCAGCGCCAATTCGCAACCCGCGCGGATCACTCTCATCAGTGATGCCGGACATCCCTCCAGCATCAGTTTGCCTATCGTGAAACCCTGATCGGGTCGCGGCGGGGCCGGGTCAACCGGCCCCGTTTTTGTGTCAGGAAACAGATCGCATGCATCTTCGCCACGCCTTGTTCGCCACGGCCGTGATGGCCGCGCCTGCCGCCGCCCAGCCTTTGCACTGGAGCGCGCCCGTTCCGCAAACCGCCAGTTCGCAAATCTTCGCGCCCCTTGTTCTGAAGGGGACGAAGGAGGCGGACGCTCTGGCCCGCGCAGGCTATGTGCAGGAGGAATATTTCATCAACGGCAAGGGCGCGATCTATTCCGAAAAGGACGATGGATCGCTCGCCGTGCGTCAGGGCAATGTGCCCTATGCCACGCGCATCATCCTGATCCGCCCGCGCGATTCCAAGCGTTTTAACGGCATCGTTCATATGGCGCTGCAACATCCCAATCTGGCGGGCACGCAATGGGGCCGGATCGACAGCCTCGTGCTGCGCAGCGGGGCGGTCTATGCGCTGGCCATCAACGGCAGCGACGCGCCCAGCCGCAAGGCATCCACCCCCGCCACGCCGATCGCCACCACCGACCTGCCGCAATGGTTTGATGCAAAGCGTTACGCCGGTTTCAACATCCCCAAGGACGATGGCATCCGCTGGGACATCATCGGTCAAGTCGCCAGCGCCTTGCACGATCCGGCCAAGGGCAGTCCGCTCGCCGGGTGGAAAGTGCGCCGCGTCTACGGCTCTGGCTGGTCATTTTTGGGCAGTCAGTGGCGCAGCTGGATCAATTTCGGCTTCCATGACCGCTATCGCCGGGCCGATGGCTCGCCCGTCATTGACGGCTATCTGATCGGCATTTCGGCGGGCGCGGTCGATGCGGGCCATGTGCCGCTGAATTCGACCGATCCGGTGAAAGACCGTCACCAGCAAAAGCTCAAAATGATTGACGCGCCGGTGATCGAACTGACCAGCGAGATGGAGGCGATCACCAATATCTATCCCCTGCGCGACCAGACCGACGCGGCCAAGGGCGGCTATCGCATCTATGAACTGGGCGGGGTCAGCCATGGCGACAGCGGGGTTTCGGGTCAGGTACGCCCCTCGACATGGCAATTGCTGGCGCGCCGCCATGCCGGGGTCGAACCCGTGCCGGTCTGCTCGGTCGAGGATACGGACAGTCCGATGCGCGATGTCGCGCAGGCGGCGCTGGTCAATATCGACCGCTGGGTTTCCACCGGCACGCCCGCTCCGCACGTGGATCGGATGCAGGTGGCCCCGGGCGGCAAGGATTACGCCCGCGACGCATTCGGCAATCCCATCGGCGGGGTGCGGGTGGCGCAATTGGACGTGCCGCTGGTCCATTATGCCGAGCCGCCCGCCTCGATGTGCGGCGGCAAGATCCCGCGTCGCAATCTGAAACGCCTGCCGGTCGATCCGGCACTGATCGCCCGGACCTATCCGGGCGGGCGGGCCGATTATCTGGCCAAGTTCGACGCGCGGGTGGATGCTCTGGTGGCGGGCCATTGGCTGCTGGCCCCCGATGCGGCGGCGGAAAAGCGCGAGGCGCGCCGCTTTGCCGATCAGGCCTTTGGGCCGGGGCGGGGTGCAAAGCCTGAAACAGCCGGGGGCACGCTGAAATCGGGCGCGAAATGGGCGGCGCAGGTGCCTGCCAACTGGAACGGAACTTTGCTGGTCTGGGGCCGGGGCTATTCGGCCAAATTGGGCGCGCCCGAACTGGCACCTGCCAATACCAAGGCGCTGCTGCTGGAAAAGGGCTACGCCTTGCTGGCCAGCGATTATGGCGCGGCGGGCTGGTCGCTGGCCGAGGCGGTGCCCGCACAAACGCAGGCGATTGCAGCTTTCACGCAGACCTATGGCAAGCCCAAGCGCACCATCGCATGGGGCAATTCGATGGGCGGCCTTGTCACTACGGCTCTGGCGGAACAGGACAAACCCTCGGTGGATGGGGCCATCGCCTTTTGTCCCTCGATCGGCGGCGCGGTGGGCATGATGAATATGGCGCTGGATGGCGCCTATGCGTTTCGCACTCTGGCGGCGGGGGATGCGGGCCTGCAATTGACCGGCATCACCGATGACATGGCCAATGGCCAAAAGGCGGAAGGTGCCGTGCAGACCGCGTTGACCGCGCCGCAGGGCAGGGCGCGTCTGGCGCTGGCGGGCGTGTTGAGCGGCATTCCGGGCTGGACCCGACGCGACCATCCCCGCCCCGCCGATGGCGATGTCGAGGCGCAGGTCGATGAAATAGGCGCCGCTTTCACCATGGGCACCTTCCTGCCCCGCGCGGATCAGGAAAAGCGCAGCGGCGGCGTGTTTTCATGGAACACCGGCGTCGATTACGCGGCGCAATTGGCCCAATCCGGCCGCCGGGCTTTTGTCGAGGCGCTCTATGCCAAGGCGGGGCTGGATTTGAAGGCGGATCTGGCGCGGTTGAATGCGGGCGGGCGCGTGGCCGCAAAGCCCGCTGCGGTCAATTACATGATGGCCCATTATACGCCGACGGCCAAACCCTCGGTCCCGCTGCTCTCGGTTCAGGCGATGGGGGATGGGGCGACCTCGCCCTCGCTGCAACGCGCCTATGGGGATGCGGCCAATCCGGCCATGTTTGACGCCATGTGGTTGGCCCAGGCGGGCCATTGCGGCTTTTCGGGCGAGGTGCTGGTGGCATCGCTGCGCCAGATGGAAAAGCGGCTGGACACCGGCGTATGGGATAATCCGGCGACCGGATTTGTCGCCCATACGCCCGCGCCGATGCTGCGGCCCTGTATCCGGGGCCGCAGCTGTCGGTGAATTAATCCATATGTTTGCGCTCGATGCTCCATCCGGGCGCAACGCAAAGACGACAGGCCGGGCCGGTAAAGGTCCGGCCTGCGCTTTTATCCCCGCGCAATTGCCATTCCAGCCAGTCGACCGCCACCTGTGCCACCGCGCCGCCATAGGGTTTGTAGAAAGTCCCGCCATGGCCCACCGGCAGATTGACCAGAACCGCAGGAACATGATCGATCCGGGCATAATCGTCGGTGCCGTTGGGATAGGCAATATCGCCCGGCCCGCCCAGAATATAGATAATCGGCGTGTGAATATCTTTCAGCAGCGCCTTGGTGACATTGATCCCGGCGATGGGGTTGCTGCCATCGGCAAAGACGCCGCTGTTATGGATCAGCACGGCATGGATGCGCGGATCGCGGGCCACTTCCAGCGCTTGCAGGCCCCCGCAGCTATGGCCTGCAACGGCGGTCTGTTTGGGGTCAATATGGCCCTTGAGCGGACTGCCCGCCCGCGCATTTTCCTTCAGCGCCCAATCGAGACCCGCCAGCACATCGGCGCTTTTCGTGGGCGAATCCAGACGGCGCGGCGCACCGGCCACGGGTTCGGGCAATTTTTCAGTGGCGGTCGGCCCGGACATGATGCGGCCCGGCGCGATCACGACATAGCCATGGCTGGCGATTTCCAGCAGATGCTGACGCGCGCTGGCGCCGTCCTCCTGGCACCCGCCATTACCCCAGACCAGCACGCCCAGTTTCGCGGCGGGTAATTGCGCCGGGCGATAGATGACATGCGCGGGCAGGCCAGGATTGACCTCCATGATCGCGGGATAGGGGCCGGAGCCGGGAATATTGGGCAGGTTGCGCGCGGCGATCCGCTCGGCCTCCTGTTCCGGCGTCAGGGCCGGGGCGCGGGGCGGCGGCGGAGTGGTTTGCGCGATGGCGGCACTGGCGCAGACAATCAGCGCGGCAGCCAGAGGCAGGTGGTATCTGGGCATCCTTGTCTCCTTTATAACGGCGCGATGTTTGCGCATTTTGCAGACAATGACAACGCTTGCATTGTCCGATCGCTATGGCAAAAACACTTTTTTGATAGGCTGGTCCGGGTAGGGTGCTTGCGCGGCGCAAAGAGATGGAATATTGCTATCAATAATAGCAGAATGTCAGGATGCTTTTGAAAGGCTGAACCCATGGAATTCACGAGATTGAACCCGATGACGGGCGATGTGGCCTCGTCGGCGGTAGCGATGCAGGCAGGTGAAATGGCGGGAATCGCGGCGCGTGCCGCGGCGGCTCAGCCGGCTTGGGGGGCGATGGGGCCGAATGCCCGC
>JAADXY010000123.1:0-45989 GCA_023338065.1 Phytopythium montanum
CCCCCCCCCCCCCCCCATTGACCGGGCTACCTCTGTGGACGCACAGCTCGTGGAGCTGTTCGACGTCATGTGCCAAAATCCCTGGAGAGAGCGCGACCGCGACTTGAAGGAGAGAGCGCGACTTAGAGGTGATATACATGACCCGAGAGACTCGAGCTGCGGCGAGGCGCCTACAGAAGGGCGATAACACCCGTCCTAATATCGAGTGGGACGGCGACACAAGTGAGAGCGAACGAGACGCAGCTAGGCAGGTGGCAAGATGTGTGGCGTGGCGCGGAGAAGACGTTCCGCACGCGGGTTACCAAGTGAGCGACAGGAACGTGCCCTCCGCATCGTCGAGCTCGACGAGTCCGTCTACTACGAGGACGAGTCCGACAGCAGCGGCACCGTCGACCGCAGCGATGGCGCCAACTTCGACGAGGACGAGGTCTGTAGCCCGGCGCCGAGGAGACCGGCGGCGACGACGACGACGACGACTCCTACCGCGCGGCGGACGCGATGGACGCAGACAACAGCTTCGAATACGAGGCGGATGCGGAGGGCACGGATGACAGTCTCGTCTACGACAGTGCCGGCGTCACCTCCGTGCTGACCCCGAGTGTGATGTCTAGCCATCCGCCCGCGCAGCCGCTCTCTGGGACGAACCGGCCACGCTCAACGAGTCCAGTCCGCGGACGCGAGCGCAAGCCGCGCTACCTGGACAACGACATCCGGGGCAACATCTTAGAGCGGCTCGCGCAAGGCGACAAGCAGGCGGTCAGGGAACCTTGGTCGCTTCGCTCACGGCCATCTACGAAATGAACAAGAGACAGGTCGTGAGGCTGCATGGTTTTCAATAACCACTTCAAACAAAAACCACTTCAATAAATAAAACATGTCTCGAGTCACCACGATTCATAAAAAAAACACTTGACGCTCGAACAGCCGTTCCACATGAGTGCCATCTCGCACCGTGCCAACCCTGCAAAATCCGACACCACCCTGTAGCATGTCATCCTTAAGAAAGGCCGTTGCATACTAAACACAAGTCAAATTAGCCACAAGAAGCGAAAAAGGCGTGAAATTGAAGGGGGAACGGAAGCATCAGCATGGCGTCGTCGGACGCGCTGCTGCGCGCACTGCCGCTGCAGGCCAAGCTGGCGTCCTTCTACTGTTCGTACGTGCACGAGGAGGCGGTGGACCCCGAGACGGACGCGGACGCCGCGCGCTGGTGGAGCGCTGTCTCGTCGTCCTCGTCCTCGTCCGCGCGCCGGAAAGGCCGCGAGCGCGTGGGCGTGCTGCTGAGCCAGGCTGAGAACACGTCGGCCGCCAGCGTCGCGCGCCTGGACACGACGTACCGCGCCAAGCGCGAGCTGCTGCTGCTGGCCGAGGGCACGATCCGCACTTCACCCGTCCGTGGATCCTCGTCAAAGGGCCTTTCTCACCAGCGGTCGGGTCGTAGCGGCAGTGTTCTGGGTACCAACGGCAGCCCCGAGGCGCTGGAGCAGCTGGAACGCGCGCGCGTCAACAACGAGCTGCTGATGGAGTGCGGCGCGCTCTCGGTCTTCTCGGACCAGCTGCAGCGGTCCGTGCACGCCTTTCGCGGTCTCAACTTCCAGCATTTGGACCTGGACCAAGTGGACGCGCTCATCGGGGACTTGCAGCGCGACATGGCGCTCGTCTACCTGCTGATCGTCTTCAACGCCGGCAAGCAGAACGCCGTGTTCGACCGCCAGCTCATGGTCGCGGGCATCTGCGGCCCGACGTACTCGCTTGTGACCATCTTAGACTGTCTCAGCCAGCTTAACGTGCTGCCGGGCTTCCCCATCAAGCGCCTGCTGCTGCTCTTCCACGAGTGGTTCGCGGCGGTCCTGGGCGGCTTTGACGCGCTCTCCGAGCTCAAGAAGACACGCAAGGCGCGTCATGGAGTCGACCCGACTGTGCTGGAAGCCGAGGAGCAAGGCCGATTGCTTTGCAAGACGTTCAAGAAGACGTACCACGACACGGCCGTGTTTGACCCACAAGACCCGTACTACCTGCAGAAGCTCAAGTTCGCCAAGGTCCGCGAGGGAATCCACATGAAGTACCTCCACACTCCGACCTACGAGCTCAAGGAGGCTGGCGTTTCAGCCAATGGTACAGAAGACCGACTGCGAGCGTCGCAGTATGCAGACGGGGATCGAGACGACCTGGACGCCATGGACGCCGAGTGGGAGCTGCGGTGCGAGCAGACGTACCAGTTGTTCCTGCCGTGCATGCGCGACTACACGACCTTCCTGAGCAACATCGTGACGCTTTCGTGCGGCAGTGCGCTCAATGCCCGTGACAAGAAGACGTTCTACTCTCGCCGGCCGTCGAGCGGAGACCAGCCGCCGCCCATGTACACTGTGACGGGCAACGACTACGGCATGGGAGGGTTCGGTGGAGGAGTAGGGCCCGAGCTGAGCAACGACAACCAGTTCTGGAGGTGGATCCTGCGCGAAAAGACGATCGTGCTGGACGTGGCGTGCCTGACCATCCTGCTCATCTTCAAGCACTTCCGCGCGAGCCACGCGTGCAAGGCCGAGTACTTCATGCAGTTCTTCCTCGAGAACAACCTGCTGGCGACGCTCACCAAGTTCATGAACAAGGACATCGCCACGTACCTGCAGGTGTCGCCTTCTTCACGACAAGACTCCAACGGTGGAGACGAGGCCAAGACGGGCTTCTACGCGCTCGAGCGCGAGCTGGAGAAGCTCAACCTGGCCATCGACGGCACCGTCAACGACTACTCGCTCCAGTCCACGCGCATCATCACGAGCATCCTGCGCATCTTGCAGAAGTTGACCAAGAGGAAGCCCAACATCATCAAGAACGCGCTCTGCCGAGGATCCTCCATCGTCTGGCTCAAGGTTTGTCGCTATCTGCTAGTGATTCGTGGCTATGGTATTTGCTGACCGGCGTTGTTGTTGTGCGTTAGCGTGTCGTCTCACTGCAAGTCCCGTTGCCTCGCCTGTACGCGCTCAAGCTGGTCAAGTCGCAAGCCAAGTACCTCGGGCCTCAGGTATCCTCATGGCTCTCTCTATCAAGATGTCTGAAGCATGCTAACCTCTAACCTCTTGCACTACCACAGTGGATGCGCAAGTACACGTGCATCGGTCTGTTGACGGAGATCTACCTGCACGTGCGTCCGGAACTGGACGACGACTGGCTGCGGTACGAGGATGAGGACCTGAACAAGCCGCCGTCGCAGGACTCTGTCGAGCGCCTGCTCTTCGGTGAGATGCAGGCGTACCACCACAAGTACTACTTCGAGTCGGTGCTGAGCCTCAAGCCGCTGCCGCCCGGTGCGTCGCTGCTGTGCGAGGCGCGCAAGCAGCTCGAGTCGGACGAGTTCATCGTGGACGGCGGCCGCGCCGCCAAGCTCTACAACGACCTCAAGCTGGACGCTGCCAGCTTCTGCCAGCAGTACGAGAAGTGGCTCGACAACGAGCGGCTTACGCTCGACGCGGACGCCCTGCACGCCCCGCTTCCCATCTCATTCAGCTGAGCGACTGGTAAGTGATCGCGCAATGTGTTTTCGCATGGACACCATACTCCACGCCAGCTTGTTTTGGTCCACGGCCCGTCTTCCTGAGCGGGGCTCTACTATCTAAACTAACGCTAACAATGCACGAGTATGCACGACAGCTCACTCGCTCACTCGCTCGCGCAGTCGCTTACTGCCGCGCGCGCTGGCTCGAGTGGATCTCGTAGATGAGCATCATCGTCGAGTACTTGGCGCGTCGGTAGCTGTCGAACTGGTAGTGCCGCTCCTCGCAGTTCTTGAGCAGCGTCGGCCGGTAGTCCACGAACGGACACGACAGCTCCACGTCGTCTCCACTGCCAGGTCTCACCGCTGATCCCTCTCCTCCACACGCTTCACACAGCTCCGCACTGGTCTCAGCGCTCGTTACCGGCTGGAAGATCAAGCTTCGACACTGCGAACACGCCGGCTGCAGCGCGATCACGAACAGCGAGTCGCGCGCGGCCTTGACCGAGTCCACCAGTCTCTTCCTGAAACGCTGGCCCTTCAGACTCTCGGCGTACGCCTGCTTGCTCAATTTGCCGCGCTTGGGGGGACACGCAGCGAGGCGCTCGGCCTCTGCAGGCCAGTAGTCGCCGTCAAAGTACGGCGGGAGACGCGAGGCCAACCTCGACTCGAGCGCCTGGAACTCGCTCACGTATAGGTCCGAGCAGTCGAAGACGACGCCGCTCTGCTTGCCCTTGGCCGCCATGCCCAGGTACCACTGCAGCAGCCGGTCCTTGCCCGGGTTCTTCTGGAACGACGGGTGGCACCAATAAATAAAGTCGCCGCCCCGCGTGGTCGGACACGCCCAGATGTGCGCGTGCTCGAAGCCGCGGGCCTTGCAGTTGGCCAGGTAGGACAGCAGCAGCTCGTGGAAGAGACGCGTGCGCACGTGGCGTGGCCGCATGTACACGAGGCTGTCGATGTAGGCGATGTAGGCGCGGTTCCGGTTCGACGCGAGGTTGCACTGCGCGTCGTACTCCTGCACATACCTGGAAGAGAGCCGAGTTAGTATGGGGTAAAACCAACAAAGAGAGCTGCCACTGAGCCACTTACATGGAGAAGATGCAGACTTCGATCCCGTTGATCGACTGGAACACGAAGATGGCCTTGGACGTATAGTCGATCTCCTCCGGGTACTATATACACACACGGCAAGCACAAGTATACACGTCAGTTCTCACGTCAACCAACATCGCCAGTATACCAGACGCAAGAGAGCCGTACCTGAAGCTGGTCGGAGCGAAAGTGTTGGCGCACGACGGGGCTGACGACGCACGAGGTCTTGATGGACGACGCGACCTTGACGACGACCGACTCGGCTGCCTCCACTTCTCCAACGCCCACTAAGAACTGGTGGATCCGCTGCTGCATGTCCCTCGAGAGCGCGCAGTCGGCCAGGTCTCTGCTCTTGACGACGCTCGACGGCCGTGTCGAGTCCACTATGGCGCTGACTACGCCGTCGCTGCCTCCGCAGTACCCGATGATGCGTCTCTTGATCTCCTGGTCGAAGCCTAGAACCCGCGTAAAGTCCTTGCCCGTCAACTTGCGCAGCTTGAGCACCGGGCTGTGCGAGCGGAAGGCGTCGAAGCGGTCGGCGTGCACTGCTGCAACAGGAAACTCGTCCACCGATGTCTCGCTAGGCGACATGCTGCTGCCCCAATTGTCCTCCAGCACGTTCTCCTTGTCCTCGTCCAGCTCCTTCAGCCGGCATAGTGGACACATATACGGCGCGTCGTCTCCGTCCGCGTCGTCGTCGGCGTTCTCCCGGGCGTTGAAGAGCGCACAGACCTGGTGTACCCAGCCCGAGCATTGGTCGCACTGGACCCACGGCTCGGTCAGTTGGTCCACGAACTTGGCCTTCAGCAGCGAGATCTTGGCCACGGTCACCGACTGCTGATCCTGCTCGGCACTGGGCGTTGAAGCCGGCAGTGTGAGCGTCTTGGGGAGCGAGGAGAAGCACTTGGCGCACCAGTGGTGCGAGCCTGAAGGCGTCTTGTAGTACACGGCGTGGCGCTTGATGCGCTGGCGACAGGGGCCAACGCACTGCACCAGCGGCGGCTCGAACGTGATGCACTTGTCGTTGCAGACGCCGCAGACGTTGGCCAGGCAGAACGGACACGAGTGCTGCTCCCGGCGCTTGTCGACCGCCTGTGTCTTGGCTGAATGGCGAGCTAGCTCGGCTTCAAACTCCTGGAGTAACCCCGCCGCGGCCTCGTGGACTGGATGGCCCGGCGGGTTGAACAGCCGCGCGTTGTGAAAGACGAGGCGCACATCGGCGGCGCAGGCCTCGGCGCTCGGGTACTCGAGGTGCAGACACCTGCTCTTAACGGTGGACAGGTCCATCGGGGTCTTGACGACCTCCAGATAGTGCGGCGCGGCGCACCGCAACGGGTCCACGCGCTCGTTGAACAGCCCGCGGTTGAGGCGGTGGAACATGAGCCGCGTCACGATCGCCAGCAGCGGACGGAGGAACACCTCGCGCCGGACGTCGCGGATGTGTTGCCGGAGTTGGGTCGCGGACGCCTCGCTTAGTGGGGAAAGTACTGGCGCGGAAGCTGGGGGCTGGAATCCTTCCCAGCCGGAGAGCTCGAGCGCGTCCTCCGCGCGCCGCTTCCTGCTTGTCGGGACCGTCGGGCCCAGGGCATCCACGCGAGCGGCGTCCGCGGCGTCCACGCGGGCGTCCCCATCGCCTCCGCTGTGGGTTGCAGTCGAGAAAGCGCGCGAGTCGTTCAGCCCCATGCAAAAAGGGCGGGGGAACACCGCCGGAGTGAATGCTTTATCGGAGGGTTTGTATGTGACGAGAAGGCTGAGTGATGGTCCCGCAACCGACGAGTGGGCTCGAGAGGGAATTTTGGAAAATTCGAGATCTTTGGCCAGCAAAACCGAGCCAAAAGTCGAGAGACGTTTCCCGCCTTCCAAGTGTGACAGGAGTGATGGTCACGTGCGGGCGAGCGGGTGCCTTTTCAACTGAGCGCTGGCGGTTTTCGTTGCCGGGGTTCCATACAATTTTCGAGATAAATTGCGACCACGTAAGGTCGAGCGAGCCACAATCATGCGACCGGCCAGTCGCTTCACAATTCTTCGGAAATGGGTTGCATGCAGAACGCTGGGCTTTTACGTTGGGGGAACGGGAGCTGGCGACGCGCCATTGGCCACGCCTGGAGTGATGAATGGCTCGCTTCTCGGACACGACACCTCGGAATTGGCTGTTGGCAGCGAATTCCCCATGACACAGTTGCGCCACATCCTTGGGTACATTCTATCGAAGAAATAATGTTCTCCACATAAATCACGGTAGGCAACACTGCAAATAGTGTTTCCCTCTCCACATTTGAGAACTCAACTGCGATAAATAGCGTGGCACACATATAATACGGTGAATCAGGCACTGGAAGCATTAGGCGTGGCATACCGGGAAAGGCAGCAACTAGGGTGCGGCAGGACAGGCAGGACGCATGATGCGGCCCGCGACGTTCTCGCTGGCCGCGGGCGGCGACGTCGAGGCGTTCGGGCAGAGCGAGGCGCTGACGAAGCGCATCGCGCGCATCCTGGAGCAGTACCCGGACGGACCCAACATCCTGAGCGAGCTCATCCAGAACGCGGACGACGCCGGCGCCGCGCGCGTGCGCGTGCTGTACAACCACGCCACCTACGGCTCGGACTCGCTCTTCAGCCCGGCCATGGCCAAGTGGCAGGGCCCCGCGCTGTACTGCGTACGTGTCCGCGTCCTGTGATAGCTCGCCGTCTTCTAGGAGGGAGATTGACATGGCGCCTGTCGCGCAGTTCAATGACGCCGAGTTCAGCGACAGCGACTTTCTCAACCTGGCGCGCATCGGCCAGGGCAGCAAGCTGCAGCGCGCGAGCACCACGGGCCGCTTCGGGCTCGGCTTCAACTCGGTCTACCACTTCACGGACCTGCCGACCATCGTCTCGGCCGGCTCCATCGGTGCGTTCTCAATACATCTATCCCTCTACAAACGCCCTTACTCGGAGACTCACCATCGTCCCTCTGCTCGCCCACTGCTAGTCATGTTCGACCCCCACGCGACCAACCTACCGGGCATCTCGGCCGCGAACCCCGGGCTACGCATCCGCTTCGTCAACTCGCCGGTCGTAGCCCAGTTCCCGGACCAGTTCGCGCCGCTCAAGGACGTCTTCGGCTGCGACCTCGAGAGCGACTTCCACGGCACGCTCTTCCGCTTCCCGCTGCGGACGCCCGAGCTCGCCGAGGCCAGCGACATCAAGCACCGCGCGTACTCCCGACGACAAGTCGCCGACCTCTTCCGCCGCTTCCGCGCCTCCGTCTCAGAGACCATGCTCTTCCTCCGCAACGTCCGCAACGTCGAGGTGTACGTGCAGTACGAGGTGGGTCAGCAGCCCTTCCTCCTCTTTGGCACGGACGTGGCGCCTGAAGACGATGGCGGGTCCTGGAAGCAGATCGACGCGTTCGTACGCGGCGAAGACACCACAGGAGCCGGCGGTTTGTCGTCCAAGCGCGACTTCTACTCGCGGCTGAGCGCCAAGCCGGAGGACGAACTGCCGTCCATCACACAGGTCGTGCACATCACTACAACGGAACAGGAGGAGCTCGCCGACTTCTTCGCCGACTTTGAAGCCGACATCGCGTCGGCAAGCTCAAGATGCGCGGCTCAAGCGGCGGTCAACTCGCTCAACTCGTCCACCGCGCAGTACCTCGTATGCAACCAGATTGGGGGCGGGAGAGCGCGAGGGATGGCCTGTGCCCCGGAGAACGTGTCGCTCAAGCTGATTCCGTGGGCTGGCATCGCCGGCCGCATTGATGGCGTGACCACTGAAGGCCGGGCATTCTGCTTCCTCCCGCTCCCCGTCCGCGTCGGCTTGCCTGTCCACGTGAACGGGTACTTTGAGCTGTCATCCAACCGGCGGGACGTGTGGCACGGCGACGATATGACCGGAGAAGGCAAGCTCCGGTCCGAGTGGAACGCCAGTCTGCTCGTGGACGCCGTGGCGCCGGCGTACATCACGTTCCTCCTGGCTGCTCAAGCGCTGTGTGGAGAAGATGTGGCGCAGTACCTCGCGCTGTTCCCGACGCGAGTGCCGACGCCACCGTGGGAAGCGATCGTCCACGAGCTCTTTCGCCGGATGAGGCACCACCCAGTGTTCGTAGCGCACAATCAGCCCCGTGCCCCGTCGGCGACTCGGTCGCGTGCGATGGTGACTGCTGTGACCCCCGCCGAGTGCGTGGCGATCGACGACACTGTTTCTGGCTGGGAGCTGCTCGAAAGCGCTCTGAAGGTCGCAGGATTCCCGACGGTGCTGCTGCCAGAAGCGCTTCGCAAGCTTGCTGTCCAGCTGGACACTGTCAAGAGCGCGATGACTCCAGCACTCTTCCGAGACATCGTCCGAGACGGGAAGCTCCTTCCTCGGCTTGACGAGGCCACAGCTCACCGAGTCATTGAGTTCTGTCTGTCCGACTGCTCTGGATCAACAGCCTCGACGCCGCTGGACGCGCTCGATGGGTTGCCCATTCTACCGCTGAAGAACGGCGCGTACGGGCAGTTTCTCCGGCTCACGCCAGCTCAAGCCGCACAGCCCAAGCAACTGCGCTACTACCTGGGATCCGAGGTCGAAGAAGAGCTGCTTGCGTCGTTCCCGGACGTTGTTGTCAAGGGCGACTATCGCCCGCTGTTTGACGCGCTGGCGGTGGGTTTCGAAGGCTCCAACCTGGGTGAAGCTGACTTGGAGATGATCATGACGCGGTTCTTGCCACGAGTCCTCGGTGGACACTTGAGGGAGGCGAAGAGCGGCGTCTTTGTCGTTGTTGACAGCGAGAGTGCGCCAGCAGAGAAGACAGCTTGCCACGACTGGCTGTGCCTGCTCTGGCGATACATCGAGACGACTCTAGCCAAGGGCGGAGAGCTTCCAGACAGGTTCGGCAAGCTGCCATTGCTGCCGATCGCCCTCGCGGACAGCCAGACCGGTTGGGTACGGCCGTCGTCAGGGTTTGGAATCATTGTTCGCCAGACGGAAGGCACATCATCCACTGGAGGAGACAGGAATGAGCGCCTGGTTGAGAGCTTCGCTCTGCTTGGCGTCTACGTTGTGGACAAGTCGGTGGTGAGCGGTGACAAGAGCGTCCAGTGGCTGCTCCAGCACAAGCTCGCACAGAAGCTGACACCGGAGGGCGTGCTAGTATCTCTAGAGCGCGTGCAAGCTCTGACTGGCCGCAGCAGCTTTGACGAGATCTTCGCCCAGTCAAGCGCTGACAACCGGCGAGCACTGTGTGATTTTCTGTCAACTGCCGGCATGAGCGCGATCCCGGACTCGTGCGAACACATGCTGTTCGACCTGCCCATCTTCGCGGTTCACACTGGCGTGCTCGACGTTCGGGGAGACCAAGGAGACACCAACGAGTCCGCCCAACAGTTCGTGAGCTTGCGTCGAGGAGGATATGTACCGGACGCGACGGCAGATACCCGCCTGCTTGACTCGAACTTCTTTCGGACCGAGTCCGAGGCGACGCGCAAGCTCCTTCGCGACTGCGGCGCGGACGAGTGGTCGAACACCAAGATCCTGATGGATTTCGTGTTTCCCCGCCTGAAACAGCTTGAGCTCATCGACCCCTCGCTGGTGGACGAGACGCTGGTCGCGGCGCTCGTGTCGCTGCCGTTCCACCAGAAGACGGACGCGCGGTTCCGGCCGTTTCTCCAGACGCAGGCGGTCATCCCTTCTCGCAAGCGCGTCTTCCGCCGCGTGAACGAGCTGCACGACCCGAACAGCAAGGAGCTCAGTACGTTGGTGGGCGAGAACTCTCTCCCGGCTGAGGCGTTCGCTGCGCCGGAGATCGCCGACATCCTGCGGACATTGGGCTTGCGGATGGGATTGTCTTGCCACGCGGTGCTGGAGAGCGCTCGCTCGGTCGAGGCCATGAATGCTGAGGAGAGTGGGGATGATGAGACCTCGCCAGCGTGGGAGAAGGCGTCTAACCTTCTTTCAGTCGTCAACAAGCACTTCGACACGATGGCGGCTACGCTCCAACAGGTCGAGGACGATCCGCGCGATGGCTCATCGCTACGCTCCATCGTGGACGGACTGCGAGAGATTCGATGGCTGCCAGTGTGTGGGGCCCCAACCGATCCGCTCATGCCTTGGCAGCCGAACCTGCGAGTCGACGGAGCGCACAAGCGACTTTCCAGTCCAGCACGAACACGACCGAAGCACTTGGCGGTACGAACTCTCTTCGTGGCGGTGATAAGCGTCGCGAGGTGTTGATCTGGCGTCTTTTGTGTGTGTTGATGATGATGCAGTGGTTCTGTTCGTCCGCTCTGGACATTTTGGACGGGGAGCTCGGATCGCAAGAGCTCGTTAGCGCGTTTGGATGGGACCAGCCTACGGATCCAGCCATCCTCGCGCAGCAGCTCATCGCGCTCTCTGAGCGATGGGATTGGCAGGCGACTGGCGGGACACAGAGCAGCGAAGGCAGTAGTCGGCGCTTCCCACTCCCTGAAGTGCGTCAGATGTACGAGATGCTGGACCAGCACCGCGCCGCTGATGAAGCTGCGTGGGAAGCCTCTGCGATCTACAAGGACCTGGCGCGCGCTCGGTGGATCTGGACCGGCAAGGTCTTCACATCCGTTTCGCAGATCGCGTTCGCCCCCAAGACTGCGCTGGAGCCGTTGCTGTTCAGCATGCCGAGTGAGAACGTCATCCCGCGGTCGTTGCTGCAGTCGTTCTCCCCGAAAGAAACGTTCGAGGTGTTGGACTACCTGCAAGCACTGGCGAGGTTGCCGAAGCGCACGGTGCTCAAAGACGACACTGTCAGCGTCTGCATCAAGATCTTCTCGCTCATCCAAGAGGAAGAGCTGGCTCAAGTCAAAGCCGCAGTCGAAGCGCTCGCACATGAGGACATTGTGCTACTCGACGAAGCGAATCGCTTGTTGCCAGCGATGCAGCTGACGTTCGAGGACATGGAGTGGAACGAATCCGTCGAGGTGCGGCAAGGAACCGCGTTCGTGCGCAAAGACATCTCGAACGACGTGGCGGCCGCCCTTGGCGCCATCTCTCTCCACTCCAAGCTCGCCGAGACGTCTGTACGAAGCCGTTGCACGGTCTGTCCGTCTGCGCTTTCCCTCCGAAAGACCCTACAAGTGACGCCGTCGTGGCATCATGCGTTCCTGAACGAGTCGCTCGTGGCAGCCGAGCGTGCGGGAGCGTCGCAGCTGCACTTCTTCGTCGACTACCGGCATCACCCGTCGCAGAAGGTCCTCCAGCCTTCGTTCCAGCAGCTCCAAAACGAAGCGCTCTGCCTCCACCTGGAAGGCGTGGTGCTGAGCGAGCACGACATCAACACTCTGTTCCGAGGAGAGGCGTCGCGGACTGGACTGCTCTGTGGCTTCTTTGCGTCCGATTGCATGCAGATCTTGAGCGGCAGCGCCTTCTACGTGCTGGACCCGACCGGCGAGTACCTGTCACCGCCAGGCTCGACTGCAGTTGGGAAGAAGAGCGACACGTATGGCGCTGGGCGGCAGTACGACCTGCGAGGCTCGACGTTCCGGCAGTACTCGGACCAGTTGCTGCCGTTCGTGGGTCTCCCAACATGCCAGGGGAACGTGATGCAAGGGACGCAGAGCACATTAATCCGTTTCCCATGGCGGACGAACGAGTCTCCGCTGTCCAAGCTCGTCATGACGTCCACACGAGCGCGGAAGCTGGTTTCGTTCCTCAAGTCGCAGCTGTTCCAGACGCTGATCTTCACCGAGTCGGTGCATCGCATCTCGGTCTGGAGTCTTGGGATCGAGTCCGAGTTTGCGCGCCATTGCCACGGCGAAGTCTCACTCGACAACCCGGACGCGGTGCTTCGAAAACGCGTGGCGACGCAGCGAAACGAGGAGTGGAAGCGCAAGAAGTTCTCGTTCCAGAGCTTCTTCAAGAGCGCCGTGACGCCCGAGAACCAAATGGAGTTCACGGTGCAGCTGGAGCTCGAGAACTCGAGGCACCGCGACACGTGGCTGTTCTCGGACAACATTGGCGCTGGCCGGAGCCGCGAACTCGCCTGCTCGCCGGTCCACGAGACGCTGCAGTCGACGCCGTACGTCAGCGTCGCGTGCCACTTGCTGCGCGATGGAAACCCGGCATCCCGACTGCGAGGGAAGCTGTTCAAGATCGCGAGTACTTCCCAGTCGATTGGGCTGCCGATCCACGTCAACGGGTGCTTCAAGACGCACCTGAAGGACAAGCAGCTCGTCATCACTGCCGCTCGAGCTGCTGGCGTTGGAGGAGTACAACCATCGTCCGATGCGCTGACCGGCAGCGAAGTGGCCATCATGGCGCAATGGAACCGCGTGCTACTGGAAGACGGGGTCGTGGCCGCGTACCTGAAGCTGCTCCTCGCGGTCAAATTTCAAGTGGCGAGCGCGTTCCCCAAGGCGTTGTACAGCATCTGGCCCAGTCTCCAGCAGGTTCGCTGTCTGCACCTTGCTCGATTCCATATGCAGTGACTCACCGGCGATTGACTCGTTTGATTGATTGTTAGGTGGGGGAGAGCGACATCGGCGTGCTCCTGCAGTCGCTACTGTACCGCCAGCTAGGCGATCAGGACCTGTTCCTGTGTGGCGATGGCCAGTTCCGCTCGCTCAGCAGCGGCTTCCTGCTCGACACGTCTGGCATGGACATGCAGGTACGACGTCTGGCGATCCGCAAGCTTCAAAGCCCTCCAGTCTAATGCGACGCCCTTACTTGTTCACGGACAAACAGGTTGCTTCCTTCGCTCGGCTTCACTTCCCCGCGCTCGACATGCCAAAGAGGATCCTGTCAGCCTGCAACAGCTTGCTACCATCCCGCGTACACAAGCTGACGCCTCGCACGATGCGCCGCGCGTTGCGGAACATTGACACGAGCGGCATGCACGCCACCGTGTGCCTGTCGCTGCTCGAGTACTGCCTGAGCGACTTGCCATCGCACATGCCGGTCGAGAGTCACTCGGTGTGGTCCGAGTTCAACGGTCTCTCGCTCATGCCGCTCGAAGACGGCAGCATCGGCGTGATCCGCGTCAACCAGCGCAACCGCTTCCTGCTAGCGTCATTCAACCAGATCGAGCTCTTCTCGCCGCTGCGCCGCATGTTCGTGTCGCTCGCGGCCCGGCAGCGACTGCACCGGTACTTCAGCGACGCACGCTTCACGTCTGTGATGGGGCTCACGTCGTTCTCGATCAAGACGTTGGCGGACAACTTGGAGCGGATACTGCCGAGAAGGTGGAAGAACCAACCGCTCGTGTCGTGGGACCCCAGCTCGCCGGAGGAGGTCAGCCGCTTGTGGCTGTACCGCTTCTGGCAGGAAGTGCGCTACGACCACCGATCGCTCACGTACTTTGCGGCCTGGCCGCTCATTCCAGTCAAGGGCTCGCGCCTCGTGTCGTGCGGGAAACCCGACATGGCGGCGTGTGTGTGGCGAGAGAGCGGAGACAGCGAACTAGCTGACGAGGTCACGCGGGGCTTCACGGACGCAGGAGAAGCGCATGAAGCGATGCTCGCCGAGCTGGAGAGCGAGCACAAGCGGCTGAAGGATCTCGCGACGATGGAGCAGGAGATGCAAGGCGACGGTGACGGCGAGGACGACAGTGCGGAGGAGATGGACATGGAGCCGAGCGACGGCGACGAGAGCGATGAGAGCGACGAGGAAGGGCGTGAAGCTGGCGAGTTGGCCACCCGTGGTGGAGAAGGAGCTGGACTAGAGACAAGCTCCGTGGGGATCGAGGAGCTGGACGTCGACGAGCCAGGACAGGACCCTAATGCCGTTGCTACTGGCGGACCAAGTGTCGTGAGTGACCGGATGCTGACGGCTTCTCAAGTGGTGATGGCGTTCGAGGAGACTGGAAGCGACGCGCTCGACGCAGTTGAACCCAACACCATGGACGGGAACGCTCTACCAGCCGACATCCCCGCCATGGACGCGTTCTGTTCCCGCGAGAGTCTCCACGAGATGATCTGCTCCGTCGGTGTCCCGGTGCTTGAGCTCGCCTACTTGTCCGGACAGGAGGGCGAGGCCGTGTCTCGAGGCGTGGACGTGACAACCAGCATCTTGGACGCCATGTTCGGGGGATCGACGCGATCAACTCGCAGCAACTTGCTGGACTCGGTGTTTGGCATCCCTAGCCGGCCGACGCTGACGTGGGACGTGCTGACGGACGACCTGGTCGTGCAGCTCGTCGAGTACTTCAGCCTGCACGGCGACATCTACGGCGGCTACTCGCGCTCGTACGTGGACAAGCTCAAGCAGTTGCCGCTGTTCCTCACCAGCAGCGGCACTCGAAGCGCCTTGTCAACCGGAGACTTCTACCTCGTGCCGCCAGAGATCGACCTGTCCACGTTCCCGCTGCCTTCGAGTGCACGGCAGTGGTTCCTGCAGAGCATCCCGAGGCTCCACCGGTTCTACAAGGACCTCGGAGTCGAGGAGATCAGCGACGCCAAGCTGCTGCAGTTCGTGCTGCCCAAGTACAGCGAGCTCGAGCGAGCACAGTGCGACGTCGTGCTGGCGCTCATCCTGGATAAGTGGCCGGCGCTGCGGGGCAACGCCGAGCTCGTCCAGCATCTCAAGCGGACGCCGCTGCTTCACGATGCAGAGACTGACGAGGTCCACCCTGTCAGCGCGTTCTTCGACCCGAGGAACAAGTTCCTGTCCAGCATCTACAAGGACATCGCCGGACAGCCGCTGCCTGCGCGGTTCCACTCGGAGGAGTGGCTGACGCTGCTTGGAGAGATCGGACTACGCACGGAGCTGTCCATCGACATGTTCCTCGAGTGCGCGCGGCGCATCGACGCGTTGTGCTCGCCCAAGCGCTGCTTGACGACTGAGGACGAGCGCCTCGTGGTCACGCTGCACCAGTTCTTTGTGCAGAACTTCGACAAGTTCGACCGCTCGCGGACGTTCTTCGACGCCGTCACATCCATCGCGTTCGTGCCCGCGCTGATCTACGACGACAGCAGTTCCCAGCGATCAGGAGCCGCCAACTCGCATCAAGGCGTCCGCAGCTTCACAGCGCGGCTGATTGTCTGCACGTACGTCGAGTGCGTCACTCCGGACGACCAGGCGTTAGCGTTCACCGCAATGCCTGTGCTACACGGCGCGGCGATCCCTCCTCGCGTACTGTGGAGCCGCCTGGGACTTGCATCACCTCCACCAAAGCTGAAGGTGCTGGAGCACTTGTCTGCGATCACACAGCATGGCGACCGCAGCGACTCGTCCTCCTCCTCGTCACCGTCGCTGGACTGGCAGTTCTTCATCCCCGTCACCGACGTCTTCCAGGAGATGTTCAAGTACCTGCAGTCGCACTGGATGGAGCTCAACGACGCCGAGCAGCGGCAACTGGCCGACGGAGCCGTCATCCCCGTCGGCTCGGACTTGGTCAAGGGTTCTCGCCTCTTCTTCCACCTGGCCGAAAACCTGGCGCCGCTCATGTTCGAGGTCCCGCGAGTCTTCGGCGCGTACGACACGCTCTTCCGCCACCTAGGCTCCAAGGACGCGCCGACGGTCGAGGACTACGTCCATCTGCTTCACGACCTGCACGACGAGTGCCACGACAACGCGTTGAGCCTGAATGAGCTGCTTGCAGTCGGCCGCATCGTAAACTTACTGGCGGACGCGCTGGCCGAAGCTGGCGCGACGCTGACGGTCGATACCCAGCGCCGGATCTTCCTCCCGTCGACCTTGTCGGTCATGCAGCCGATGCTGAGCATGGCGCACAACGACGCGCCGTGGCTGAGCGCGCGTATCGACCTGCACGAGCTCCACCTCGTGCACCCGCGGCTCTCTTCTCGGTGCTGTCAACTGCTGGGCGTCCCCGCTCTCAGCGCCGTCGTGACGGAGGAGATCGACTCGGAGACGCTCGACGCCGCCAGCGTGATGTCCTCAACCTCCATGTCCAGCGAGATCGAGCGCATGAACGCCGTGCTGGCGTCTCCCGAGTTTGCAGACGGACTGCGCCGGATCATCACCGCCCAGCAGCAGAAGGGAACGGCGGCCAGCGACGCATTTGGCGCCGGCCCGGACTTTGAGGCGATCGACCAGCGCATCGTGGCGCTCGGAGCCTTCGAAGTCAAGCCAGTGGACGCGGTGCAGTCTCGCTTCATCGCTCGAGTGGGTCTGCCATCACGCGTCATTGACGTGACCAAGGCAGCGACTGGCACGGGCAGCTTGTCGTTCGTCGACCAGATGCGACGCACCATCTACATCGGCGTGTCAGCGCTGATGAAGCACCCGGGCATGCGCGTGGGGCAGCTAGCCGCGTCGTGCATCAACCAAATGCTCGGCGGGATTATCCAGGACTGCGCGCCGATCGAGTCGGTGCTGCAGTCGGACGTGGCCGACATCAGCACGGTGCTCCAGCTGCTCAACATCTCGGAGGACCCGACGCTGATCGCCGAGAAGCTGCGCGGCGCACTCGGCGAGCCGCTGACGGACATGGACCTCGAGGGGGTCGAGCTGGCGCCGCTACGGTCGTGTCTTCCCGGTGAACTCGTCGCTGTGGATCGAGATGGAGTGCTGCGGTACGCCAAGGTCATCGCATCGAGGCAGAGCGCGGCCGAGGTGCGCAGCTACCACGTGCGCGTGTCCAAGGAGTCAACCGAGTGGCTGGCAGCGTCCGAGGTGTTCTTCTTCCGGTCCGGCCGCGTCGTTGCCAGCAGTCGCAGCAGTAGCGCCGACAAGGCCACGAACATGGGCTCTGTGTTCGGCGACGCACTGCCTAGCGCCGTCTCGATAGTCGCCAACAGTTCGAATGAGGACGCGGTGATGGCTTCAGTACCGTCCAGCGCGCCAGTGGCGTCGACCAACATCGTGACGGCCGTCAACGACCTGCTCTCGCGACTCAACGTGTCGCTGGACACGTCGTTCGAGGAGCTGGTGGAGGAGAACCGGCGGCTGACGCAGCAGCTCGAGCTGGCCGAGGAGAGCCGGCGCATCGCCGCAGCGCAGATCGACGAGGCCATCCGCGAGAAGCGCGACGCGCTCGACTCGCTCGTGTGCGCCATCTGCCTCGAAAATCGCGTCAACCGCGTGCTCGTGCCGTGCGGACACGTCTACTGCGGCGGCTGCGTCGACCAGCTGCGGCGCCTGAAGTGTCCGATGTGCCGCTCCGCCTTCGCGGCCAGCACAGCCTTCCACGTCCCATCGTGAGTCGACCTGGCTGCCAGTCGATGCAAGAGAGCTGAGAACTCAGTGTCGGCCACTAGACTTGGATGAAGGATTGAGTGGCTGTTCAATCCTTTAGGCGAGTGCTTGATGAGCCCGTCTTGTGCGTGTCGGTCCTTCAGTGCAGCCGAGTGATCCGCCGCTTCTTTCGGACGAGGAAGGCAATGTCGTCCTGGAGTTCATCCACGATACCTCGGTCACTTTCCACCTTGAGCGACGCGCGGAGAGCTGTGATGTGGTCCGACAGCTTGAACCACGTGTCAAGCGACGCGTTCACGTCACTAAGAGCCATGTGGCGAGCTCGATCGGGAGTTGTGGAGTCTTGGCGTGATGGACTGCGTTGTGGAGAAGGTGTCATGGAGCGCAGATCGTCGGACGCGGCACTGCTGACGCCACTCGTGCTGTATCTGTCGTCGCACTCGTCCATCTGACGTGGAGCTTGAGGATTCTGTGCGATCGACTGACAGCCGGCGCTCACATGTTGATGCGATTCAAGGAGATAGCGCTATGCGGATCTAGTGCAGGCTTGAGGTGAACTGCATACCATGCAGGACAGCTCGACACGCGGTGGACGCTTGTACACGGCGGCGACAGGGTTCTTGTGGAAGCCGCTGTCGCTCTCACGACCACCTGGCTGAAGGAACAAATGCGCGGCCGCCCCCGCCATCACACGGATGTACCTGCTGCATAACTGGCTGAGCTTGTCTGCTGCCGATGTCGCCATGCCGCGTCGTAGTCCTCGACTGGATGCCTTGTCACGAATGGATCGACCTGCTGTCGCCAGCTTCGTTTCGACAACCATGCGCGCCATGTCCGACTTGCGCTTGTTCTTGTAGCCCGCGACCGCGAGCCTGGCGCAGATACCGCGCAGATCCCTGTACGCTATGCGAGTCATCGGGATGCCGAGCACGCGGGAGGTCGCGCCGCTGCCGTCCGCTGCCGTCGCCACCTCCACATCATCCAGCGTCATGCGCGGGTACCAGGCGCCGCCCCGTTCGACGGAGGGAGTGCGCGCCATTGGCGAGGTCGGCAGGAAGTTTGGGAGTGACCGAGGAGCCTCCAATAGCCGCGAGAAAAGCGCGGGAACTACGAGAAGTTGGCGCGCCAAAAGGAGGATAAGCAAGGCAACAACAGCATTGCAAGTTGAAGTTACACTTACGGTCCTGAGCATATTGTGAACATGTGAGTTTGACAACGCGTTTGCATCGGATCCGCACACATTTATTTGGAGCGTAACAATCAGCGTTTTCGTTTGTGTTCGCCACATCAATTATCAGGTTCTCAGGGTCTGCAGGTCAAATTGCATCATTGGACACTTACTTGAAACAATGTACATTGCAAGTTGTTCTCTTTCGCCTACAAAAAGCCAATTCAAACCTCATTTACGTATATTTAATCAAAGCATTGCGCCATCAGCTTTCTCAATCTAACAAGTCGGCGTTCTTCCCTGCTCAACTGCTCGACCGACGAGAGGCGACGGACGCGCCATGGCGCTCTCGAGCGTGCCCTTCTTCCACGTGGCGGCCGCGCTACTAGGCGGCGAGGAAGACTCGAGTGACTGGCCGGCGCTTCGAGATCTGCAGCTGGACGACTCGGGCGGCGCGTGGGAACTGCAGGGCGTCGTATCAGCCCACGTACTCCAGCTGCTCGGCGCGGAGCTGTCGGCCGTCGACTACGAGCGCGCGCAGCCGTCTCCACTGCGCGTGAGCCTCCCCGGCGAGATTGTGGCCGTGCAGGGCGATAGGGGCGTGTTGCGGTACGCGCGCGTGGTCGAGGAGGACGGCGACGACGCCGAGGCGTGCGGCACGGACGTCAAAGTGCAGGTGTCTCGCTCCTGCATCCGGTGGTACGCGTCCTCTCAGCTGCGCTACTTCCCGTCGGTTCTGGACGAAGTGGGCACCGATGAGAGGCGATGTGACAAGCTGGGCGCGTCGCCAGTGGAGCTACCAGCGGCTTGGGACGCTGCTGGTACCGTCAACGCCGCGAATGTAGCTGCCGCTGTGAACGCGCTGCTGGCGCGGCTGAACCTGTCGCTGGGCGCCACACAACGCGAGACGCTGGCCGAGATGCAGCGCCTGAGTGTGCGCGTGACGCTCGCCGAGGAGAACCACCGCGCGGCGCTCAAGCGGATCGAGGCGCTGCTGCGAGACAAGCACCAGGCGCAGAAGGCGCTCGTGTGCGCCGTGTGCATGGACCAGAGCTTCGACCGCGCGCTTGACCCGTGCGGACACGTCTTCTGTGCCGCGTGCGTCCGGAGGCTGCAGCCCGCCTTGTGCCCCGTGTGTCGACAGGACTTTTCCGGCAGCGCGGCCGTCCGCATCCCGTAGGCGACGTGCAGAGTGTGCGTGTGCACGAGTGCGTATTGAGTGTGGATGACGGCGTGTAGACATGGAATGGAGACCGATGGAGTGTCCACGAACAGCGATCGCTTCGTGTCGTATTAGATCCACGACGGAGCGCCGTCACGTTGGGTTCCGTCCGGTGTTGGGGAGCTCATTTGTCGCCGTGTCGTCCGTCACGTGCGGTGTCGAGACATTTTTGGGGTGGTCCTCGCAAACAAAGGGAGTCTAATGAGCGTCTCCAGTATCAACAATGAACAAGACGACTATAGACTTGTTTTGCGTGGTCATCGATTGGAAAGACGCCAGACGCCCAGGAAAGATGCACAGAAAAAGCGCCGGATTTCTCTGCGGAATCCTTGTCAAAATGTTGCACTTCAACTCAATCCCTTACTTTATTCAAGTGATCCCTCGATAAAACGCAAAAATCATCGGAATACCTCGATGAGCAGCAGCTGACACTGGGAAATGACGACGAGCACCCACCAGCGCCTCGCCACGCACTCGCACCAAGCTCTCCACGAACTCTCCAGGCTCCATTTCCCGCCCTGTGAGCGTCTCTGGGAACGCCGCCATACCCGGAGCGGCGCTCTTACCGCGTCCCCAGCGCCATTTGCCGTCCTCCACTGCACCTGAGACCATGGAGTTGTGCCAATGGCAGCGAGGCCGCGTTCGACTCCTGGAGCGCGAGTCCGGAGGCTCCCTGGTGACTCCACGGTCGCTGCGACGCGCACCGACCAGCGTCAGGCGCGCCACGATCGCCCTGGGGACACAGCGGGTGTCTCGAGGCCCCAACCGCCGCGCTAGCGACCCACAGGAGCAGGTAGCAATCGCCATAGGCGACAATCCGTCGCTGACGTGCGGCATCTGCTTTGATACGGCGCGCGATCCGCTGGAGCTCGAACACTGCCGCCATGCGTACTGCCGCGCGTGTCTTGGCGCGTACCTGCGTCTCAAGATCCAGCGCGGCAGCGTCTACCCGCTGTGCTGTCGGGACGTAGCGGACCACGCGCACCAAGCTCCCGCCAGTATCTGCGGGCGGGAGATCTCGCCGGCCGACGTGGCGCGCGCCGTGCCTCGCGACGTCTGGCGCCAGTACCAGCGCTTCAAGCTGCAGCGCGACCACCGCGGCGCGCGCGAGTGCCCATACTGCAGTCACCTCCAAGTGTTCGCACAAGCCAGTCCCTCCAGGCCAGCATGTGTCTGTGGCGCGTGCGGGCGATCTTTCTGCTTCGTGCACAGCGCGGCCCACGCGCCAGATGAGTCGTGTGCCAGCTTTGAGCGCTCACAGGCGACAGCAGAGGCCCCGAGTCGCGCGGAGGTGGCGCGCATCGCCAAGCCGTGCCCATCCTGCGGCAGCGACATCGAGAAGGCCGGCGGGTGCGACCACATGTGCTGCCCGGCCTGCGCCGCCACCTTCTGCTGGCTCTGCGGCGCCGCGTTGAGCGACGGAAGCGCCATGCGAGCCCACAAGTGCGTGGATGACGTCTCGGCGGGTCAAGATGTACGGCAAGGCGGCTGGGGATTGGCGCTGATGGTGATCGCCGTGCTGTTAGCGCCGCTGCTGCTGGTCGTCGGCGTTGTCTTCGCCGTCGGGTGGCTTGTGGTGCAGGTTGAAGGAGCAGTCAAGCGCCGCGCCAGCCACGTCCCAAGGTATCTATAAGCGCTTGTGTTGGTGACCAGCGTAATGACAAAGCAGCCCATGCATTGCGATGCCACCCTACGGCTCGCCTCCCTCCTGCTCAGACGGACTCTAGGTCCTTCTCCTTGGCGGCGAGCAGCTTGCCGATCTCGTCGACGGCGTCGTCCGTGACCTTCTGGATCTGCTTCTCGAGCTTCTTGACGTCGTCCTCGGACACGTCGTCCTTGAGCTTCTTGGCCTGGCCCATGGCGTCCTGGCGCACGCGGCGCACGTGCTGGCGCGCCTGCTCGGCCTGCTTCTTGGCCGCCTTCTGCAGCTCGGCGCGCGTCTCCTTGGACATCTTGGGGAAGGAGATGTCGAGCGCGCCGGCGTCCTCGCGGATGGAGAAGACGGGGTTCATGGCCTCCACGGCCTTGCGCACGTCCGGCAGCAGCGACGCGTCGTACACGGCCACGCTGAGCGAGTGCGGGCCCGACACGGACACCTGCGCAACCTGCGCCAGCGCCACGTGCTGCCCGTACGCGGGCACGCGCAGCTCGTCGAAGAGCCCGGCGTCCGCCCTGCCCGGCCGCATCTGCGACAGCGCGCGCGTGAAGTTGAGCACGGCGCCCGCCATGTTCTTCTTGGCCTTGTCCAGTGCCGCCTGCGCGCCGGCTTCGGCGTCCGCGTCCGCGTCCAGCGAAGCAGCAGCGGGAGCCTTGCCGCCGCCGCCCTTGCCCTTCTTGGCCGCCTTGGCGAAGTGCCGCGCCGGCATATGCCACGGCGACGCACCCGCCGCCACTGCAACGCTCGAGCGCAACGCCGACACGCCGAGAGGAGGAGCAGCAGCAGCAGCAACAGAGCTAGATGCGGCCATAGACAGCGGCCCGCGTGCCGAGCGGCCGGCGCTCTTTACCAACGAGCGCCACGCCATGAGATCGGGTCGATTGCAGCAATTGCGCGTATCGAGCGTCAATTCGATGAACGGCTCCGCAGCCAGTGCCTCTGTATTTGCATGCCACATTTTAAATTGTAATGTATGATTTGCATATTCTTGTTGATAAATAGAATCACTGCTCTGGTTAATTGATGTACTCAACAATTGATGTATTACAATAAAAAGACCCAAGGATAAGCGAAAGGCGAGCTCATTCGGGGCGTGATCAAGCTGGCATCGGGAAGATGGCGGTGCCGGGTCCCGCGCGTCGGTACTCGCTGCTGCAGCGGTCGGTGCGCGTGGCGCAGACGTCCGTGCGTCGCGTGGACTGGTGGCTGCTGCAGCGCATGCCCGGGCTGCCGAACCCGCCGGAGATGGAGCCCAAGCTGCGGCAGCCGCGCTTCGTGGACCTGTGGGAGTTCACGCTGGCCGACCACGCGCGCAACGTGCGGCTCGCGTGGCTCGACTACCGCGCATCGTTCGAGGAGCCGAGCGACTTGGACCTAGAGAAGAGCAAGGCGGAGGTGCGCGCGGCCGTGGACCGGCTGCGCGGCACGGTCGAGAGCAACGCGAGCAAGAACCTGGACTTTGTAGGCGAGCAGCTCGAGGGCACGCAGCTGCAGGCCAATCTTGAGGAGCTGCGGCGCACGTCCGGAGAGAACGTGGCCTTCCTCAAGCACGAGCTTGAGCACGCGGCCGAGCGCGTGGACACGGACGCCGTGCTGGCCCACGCGCGGCAGGCGATTGAGGAGAACCGCAGCAAGGAGGACGTGGCCACGACGCTCAAGAAGAACGTGGCCGAGCTGGCCGAGCTCGTCAAGGAGGGCCGCGAGGCGGCGCTGCAGCTCGAGGGCAAGGACGTGGAGCGCGTCAAGGAGGATCTGCAGTCCTGGGTCGCCGACAAGCTCGAGGTCGGCCAGCACGTGCTGCGCGCCTTCATCAGGGGGTACAGAGAGGGCAAGCAGCTCGAGCTCGAGAGGGAGGACGCGCTGCTGCTCACGGTCGCGCGCCAGGCCGCCGAGGAGCAGAAGGAGGTCGTCAAGGAGCACCTGGACCGATTCATGGCCGCTCAGAGAGAGAAGCAGCGCCTCGAGAAGGAGCAGCAGCAGCACAAGACGGCCAGCCCAAAGCAGGAGACTGGAGAGGGCGACAGTAGCGACGCCAAGCCCGAGCAGAGTGGAGCAGCTCCAGACCAGCCCAGCAAGATGCAGTCGTAAACAGTACGAACCGAGTTGAGGGTCCTGTTGTGGTGGTGTCTGTCCTGTTGGTCCAAGGCGTCTCTGACACCGCCAACAGACGGTCGCGTCGGTTCGCCGACAGTGTTGAGCTTCGTTGATCCCTGCGAGATCGCCGACATGCCGCAGAAGGAGCCAGAGGAGCTCGTGCGGCTGGAGAAGGTCAGCTTCTCGGACGACGAGGACGACGATGGCTTCCAGTACGCGGCTGTAGAGGAAGACGGCGGCCTGGGCGGCAGTAGTAGCGTCAACGGAGCAGGTCTAGGCGTCCTAGACGACGATGACGACGATGAAGAGGACTTTGCCGCCGTGCTGCGCAACCTGAACAAGAGCACGGCGTCGGCTTCAGCGTCGGCTGCGAGCGATAGTGATGGCAGACTGGAGGACAGAGAGCGTCGGCATCCCCAGCAGCAGTCGTCGGTGTCCTCCTCTCCAAGCCAGTACGAGCCACACACGCAGGTCCGACCGGCGGTGGTGGACGACTTTGTGCGCAACTTTCTCATCAAGGTGGGCATGTCCCGCACGCTGGACGCGTTCAACCACGAGTGGTACGAGCTCTCGGCCAAGGGCAAGCTACAGGCCGAGGACGTGGGCGTCGTGCCCGACATCTACGCGCGCAATGAGGCGCTGGACGCGCAGGTCAAGGAGCTGCGGCGCGCGCTGGACGAGACGCGGCGCGTGACCGACAAGGCCAAGGGCACGTGGGACAAGTTCCGCCAGCAGCGGGACGTGCACAAGATGCACCACCAGCGCGTGCTGCAGGAGAAGGACGCGCTGGCGGGCAAGATCAAGAAGCTCGAGCGCCACGTGGCTGCCTACGAGCCGCTGCTGCAGGAGCTGCGCGCCAAGTACGAGAACTCGATGAAGGAGAAGATGCTCATGCGGCTCGAGCGCGACCGCCAGGCCGCCAAGGCCGAGGCGCTCGAGGCGCAACTCAAGGCGTTGTCGTCCGCTGGCTCCTCCTCTTCCAGCCAGGCTCGCGGCTCCACCTCAGCTCCAGGCGCCTCAGCGTCTTCCTCCTCATCGACAGGACCGTCACTGACTGCTCTATCAACGTCCGGCAAGGGATCAAGCAAGACCAGCAGCAAAAAGAAGACGGACTCGGCCCCATCGTCGAGCTCCTCGACCGCAACGGATCCCGCTAAACTCCCCGGAGACGGCGCCAACCCGTTCGTGGACAAGCGGTTCGAGCCTGCAGCGGCCGAGCGCATGGAGCTGGTCAAGACTCTGCCTGCTCACGGCCAGTCGGTCGCCGCGCTCGCCTTCCACCCGCGCAACGCGATCGTGGCGACGGCGTCGGACGACGCGACGTGGAAGCTCTGGTCCGCGCCTGCGGGCGAGCTCATCATGAGCGGCGAGGGCCACCGTAGCTGGCTCGCAGGCGTCGCTTTCCACCCTCGCGGGTCGCATGTCGCCACGTCTAGCGGGGACAACACGGTCAAGCTCTGGGACTTTGTGGGCGCCGCGTGCGCGCTCACGCTGGCCGACCACGCGCATCCAGTGTGGGAGAGCGCGTTCCACCACGACGGAGACTTCCTCGTCAGCGCGTCCATGGACCACACGGTCAAGCTCTGGGACTTGAGCTCTGGCCGCTGCCGCCGCACGCTTCGCGGCCACGTGGACTCGGTCAACAGCGTCTGCTTCCAGCCCTTCTCGAGCCAGGTGTGCTCTGCGTCAGGCGACAAGACCGTGTCCGTGTGGGACCTACGCGCCGGGCTGTGCGTCCAGACGTTCTACGGCCACCAGAACGCGGTCAACAGCGTCTCGGCGGCGCTGCAGGGCGATGCGCTTGTGTCCTGCGACGCCGACGGCTTCGTTAAAGTGTGGGACGTGCGCATGGTGACCGAGCGCGCGGCGCTGGACGGAGGACACAGCCCGCTCAACTCGGTGGCCATGGACCGCAGCGGACAAGTGCTCGCGGCCGCCAGCGACGACGGAGCCGTCAAGCTCTTCAGCCTCAAGACGAACGCGCTAATCAACGAGCTGCGCGGCCATGAAGGACCGGTCCAGGTGCGTAGTGGCTTTGATCGGGAGGCCGATGCCGTGGTGATGGCTGGAGACTCACAACGCGGTGTCTGCGTGTGTCTAGTGCGTCAAGTTCGACCCGAACGGCCGGTTCCTGGCGTCAGCCAGCTCGGACTGCACGCTGCGCCTGTGGTCCGCGTAGGATCCGAGCCCTCTTCAAGGCGAACGACCACTTTTCATTCATCTATAGGAGCCTCGAGTGCTGCCTGCTTACCGCCTGCGCTGATGTCTATGCATAAATACCCTCGCGGTCCTCTATCGCTCGCCCGGGTCGTGTCGTCTCCTGTATCTCGGCTCGCTCTCGGACAGCGTTTGTCTGGGTGAAAGGGTCCTCACAGACTGCGCAGCCGCTCCTTCTTGCCGCCGTACTCTATGCGCAATGCGAGCTTGTAGAACTGCACGTGGCCAGCGAGGCAGAGGATGACGGCGAGCAGCAGGAAGATGAAGCGCCAGATGACGTTGGGGAAGAGCCCCCACGTGCTCATCCAGACGATGAAGAACTCGGCGGCCACGAGCGCCGCCACATACATCCAGAACTGCTTGACGTAGACCACGGGCGGCATGACCACGTCCGGCTGCGGGTTCCAGAAGTTGGACAGCACGCACGCGAAGTAGACGTGCAGGAAGACGTTCATGAGGATCGTCAGGCTGTAGCCATAGACCACAGGCGTCAGCGGGTGGATGAGCGACGGCGGGTACCTGAACGCGAGGAGCACGAGCACGACGCGCAGACCCAGGTAGGCGCGACGCGAGAGCTTCGAGTGGCGCATCGACAGGCCCATGCACTTCTTCTGCAGCTCGACGAGCGGCAGCGTCACTCTCAGCGCGTACAGCACGCCCGTGAGCACCGCGAGCGCCGAGAAGAAGGTCAGGAGCGTCTTGGAGGCCTCCTCGACGCCGTACTCCTCCTGGCTGGACGGCAGCGTCGCGCGGATGTCCTGCCACACGGCGTGCAGGTCCATGAAGAACGAGGCCCACCAGTACCAGGGCTTGAGCACTGGCGCCATGGGGAAGCCGACCGTGAGCGCCGGGATGGGTCTCGCCGACTCGACGACCACCTTGACGGGGCTGATGGGCGACGTCATGGACGCAAAGTGCCGCAGGTAGAACAGCTTCCAGTGGTACTGCTCGTAGAAGTACTTGTGGTTGATGTTGTAGCCCACAGGCAGGCGCATGCCTTCAGGCATGGCGACTTGAGCCGCGTCCACTGCGTCGCCGTTGTCCCTCAGTCGCTGGAGTTGCGCCATGGCCAGCGCCGACGTGGGCGTGAACAGCTCGGCCTTGCGCAGCATCTTGGAATACATGGAGGACAGGAAGCCCTGGTCCGCGCCGTCGAACGACTCGACCTTGCCGAGCCCGCCCAGTAGCCGCTGGTACTCGCTGGCGGACGGCGTGACGACCAGCAGACCCGTGTGGAAGTGGCACGGGTTCATGAAGACGGCACAGAACTCGCCGCACAGGAAGAGCTCGTCGGCGTTGCGCACCAGCACGTTGTCCGCGTCCAGGTACACGACGCGCTCGTACTGCAGCAGGTTCCACACGTGCAGCTTATTGAGCGTGTAGATGAAGTTCTTGTTGCGCAGCGTGCCGCCGATGAACGGGTTCTCAATGTTGGTCACGTCCAGCACGCGGCAGCCAATGTCGCGGAACAGCCGCTTGGAGCGCTCCGAGACCGAGTCGGACGCCAGCACCACCAGGTCGTACGGCGTCTCCGTCAGCTTGATCGACTGCATCAGCACCTGGATGCCCAGGACGTACTCGGCGTCGCGGGAGGTGCCCTCGTAGTGCACCGTAACGTACGCGAACCGGCTCGGTGGACGCTCGCCGGGTACCACGACCTGCTGCTTGTCGTCTGCTGTAGTCATGCAGGTGGTTACGGCCAGTAGCAGCAGCACTAGCAGCGAGTGCATCGTAACGGAGCGTCGCCGCCGGTTGAGCGGGGTTGAAGGCATCTTGCGCGGGTTTCACAGCGGCTCAGGGCGACCTAGAGGCCTAGGAACGCAGCGTAGAGGCGACGCGAGCAGCGGAGCGCTGAGAGGAAGACGCAGGTCCGCGGCGGGGCGGGGGAGCGGTCGGAGGAGCGGTCGCGGGGCGAGCGCAGCAGCCGCAAGAGCGTCTTTGGCGCCGAGTGGAGAAACGGAGGAGGGGGCGGTCGCCACGAACGAGCAGATCAACCACAGTAGTCAAACCAATTTATAGTGATATTGGATGGATGGAGGTCATTTATCTACGGATATCTGTGTTTCTGAAAATCTCAAAATGTACTAATGTTGTTCCTAGTATACATTCCAGCAGGTTTTTGGTTGACGGCGTCATCCTGCCTTCAATTACGCAAATCGTTTGTCTCCTTCACAATCCAAACTGAACAAAATATAGTGAAATGTCGCGCGAAGGTCGCGCGTCGCGCCGCCAGTCGCTGTTGAAACGCTGCGCCGACACCAGTGAAAGGCAACCAACCCGCGGCATTGCAAGTCATCGAGCGTAAGCCGCCTCCATCCCTGGAAGTCCGCGCGTCCCGGTCCCTCAGACCCCCACGACCGGCCCCTACAGACTCGTGCCGGGCGCCATGGACCCGTTCACGGAGCTGCGCAAGCACGCGGGCTCCAACCACCCTCAGAAGGCCAAGGTGCGCCATCGTCTTCACTTGCCGTTCCGCACTTTCTCAACATGGCAAGGCTCATGTTGACGTCCTGACCGCTCGCTGTGTGCTTCTGCATGCCTCCTGCAGCTCAACATCGTGCTGAGCGCCATCACGGACGTCATCTACGACCGACGCGGCAGCAGTACGCCTCGCGAGCGGCCCATCTCGAGCACCGAGTACTTCGCGGCACTCATGACGGCGCTCGAGGCGGCCTCGGGCTCGCACCGGCAGGAGATCACGCAGCTGCTGGCGCTCGCACTCCCCGTTGTGCCCGAGCCCGTGCTGCGTGCCAAGTACCCAGCCGTGGCTAAGCTGCTGATGCAGGTAATCCAGGAAGCAGACGGCGAGGCAGCGCTCCTTCGCTCCGGAAGCGCCTGCCTCGGACTTGCGTTGCTAGCGCAGGAGCCTTCCGCGTCCGCCTGGGCTCGCCCGGAGCTGCTGCGCGCCTTCCAGCTGCTGCTGGCACTGGCCATGGACCCTCGCCCCAAGATCCGCAAGGCCGGGCAGAAGTGGACCGCCGACATCCTCGAGCTGCACGCCGAGCACAAGTGCGACGCGCTGTCCACGCACATCGCCAGCTTCTCGGAGAACGTGTTCGCGTCCGCGACAACCGGCAAGGACGAGGCCCGGCTCGTGCTGCTCATCGCCTTCCTCAAGTCGGCGCTGCCGCTGCTGCAGCGCAAGGTCGTGTCCTCGCTCGTCGAGGCGCTCGCCAAGTTCGTCTCGTCCTCGGTCAAAAACCTGCGTCTGGTCACCTTCGAGGCCTTCTCGGCGCTCACGACCGCGTCTTCCTCCAAGCTCACGCAGGACGCGCTCGTCAAGATCCTGTCGATCGTGCTCGGCGCCGACGCCAACACCGTACAGGAGCCCGAGGTGGCGGTGCACGCCGTCCGTATCCTCGAGACGGCGCTCACGCGGCTCTACACGCTCAACGAGCCCATCGCGCGCGAGATGCTGCCGCGCGTCGTCGTCATGGTCTGCGCGCACTTGGAGACGCCGAGCGCCATGGTGCAGAAGCAGAGCGCGCGGTCGATGCTGCTGCTGCTCTTGCAGTGCCTGCCGCCGAGCGTGCTCGAGGAGCAGGCCACGTACACGGATGTCGCGCGCATCCTGTCGTCGCTTGAGAGCCTCATGACGCTGCGCTTCCAGAGCGCGTGGAAGCACGTCTTCACGCTGCTGGCCGACCTGTACGAGTTCTACGGCGAGGCCAGCTACCCGGCGTTCAACCCGATCCTGAGGACGTGCGGCGAGCTGCACGAAGCGGCCGAGCAGATGCCAGGCAGCACCAAGAACACGACCGACCTGTTCGCCAAGGTCGCTGGCGCCGCCATGGCTGCGATTGGACCCCACCAGTTCCTTCAGATCCTGCCGATAGACCACCCGACGGAGGTCGTGATCGAGAAGCGGCTGTGGCTGCTGCCGCTGTTCAAGGAGAACCTCAAGACGTACCCGTGCGAGCTCGACTTCTTCGCCTCGACGTTCCTGCTGCTCGCGCGCGACTGCGAGTCCAAGACCCGCGGAGAGAGCGTCACGCCGCTCATGGCCAAGAAGTACCAGATGCTGTCGATGCAGATCTGGGGCCTGTTCCCGAGCTTCTGCGCCAACGCCGTCGACATTGACTCCAAGTTCAAGACGGTCGCCAAGGTGCTCGCGAACGCCATGTCGGACAAGCGGTACCCGGAGTTGCGCCTCGTGGTCTGCCAGGGTCTGCAGGCGCTCATCAAGAAGACCCGCGTGCTCACGTCTCGCCGGGCACGCAACGACTACGATGACGACGATGAAGAAGCGGAGGATGATGATGGAGAATACGACCACTACGACGATGACGACGACGACGAAGAGATCGACGAGGAGAAGCTCGCTCGGGACCGTGCGGCGCTTGGCAAGTACGCGAGTCGCTACCTCCCGATCCTGATCACCTACGTCGAGGAGCTGGACACGGAGAAGGACGCCGACAGTGCTCAGATGTACGTGACTTGCTTGATGCTGGTGGCTTGGTTGACGTTCGCTACTGACGTGTGTGCTTGAGGACACAGCCTGCTGGACACCATCGAGGGCTTTGCTTCGCTCGCCGAGGCTCCGTTTGTCGCTGGTTTGTTCAAGAAGATCATGCAGAAGCTGCTGGAGGCGACGACGATGGCCAAGAAGCTCGAGGCGGCGGGCGAGGGCGGCGCCAAGTCGGTCAACAAGAAGGCGCTGCAGCTCAAGCGCACGGCGCACGCCGAGATGAGTCTCGCGATGGCACTCATCAGCCACATGGACGAGGAGAGCATCAACCTGCTCTACCGCGTCATCAAGCCGTACCTGCTGGACGACACGGACGCGCCGATGCAGAAGCGCTCGTACGCTGTGCTCGTGAGCATCTGCGACCACCACCCGTCGTTCATGGTGTCCGAGTCCAACCTGCAGGACATGACGGGCTCCATCTGCGAGTCGCTGCTCACGTGCTCGATCCCGGCCAAGAAGATGCGTCTGCGCGTGCTGGTGCACCTGATCAACGCCATGGCGGGCGTCGACGGAGCGCACGCCAAGGAGTTCATCCCGAACCTCGTCGGCGAGATCATGCTGTGCACCAAGGAGGCGAACGGCAAGGCGCGCGAGGCGGCGTTCGAGCTGCTGGTCGCCATGGCGAACCTCATGAAGGCCAAGGACCCGGCCAACGGCCTGATGGAATACCTGCAGATGGTGCTCGGCGGTCTCGCGGCGCGTACGCCGCACATGCGCAGCGCCTCTGTCATCTGCTTGAGCCGCCTCGTGTTCGAGTTCGGCCGCACGGACGACGTGATCCAGCAGGCCATGCCGCAGCTGCTCAAGACGGTGCTCATGCTGCTGCACGAGAAGGCTCGCGAGGTCATCAAGAGCGTCATCGGCTTCATGAAGCTCGGGATCGCCATGCTGCCCAAGGAGCAGCTCGAGGCGTACCTGTCGGACATGATCAACGGCCTGCTCGTGTGGATCGGCGAGAGCAAGAACCGCTTCCGCGCCAAGACGCGCATCATCCTCATCAAGCTGTGCCGCAAGTACGGCTACGAGCGCATCGCCGAGCTGGTGCCCGAGGAGGACCGCGCTTTGATCAAGCACATCAAGAAGACCAAGGAGCGCGAGGACAAGAAGAAGTCGGAGATGTATGCGGAGCGCGCCAACAAGAAGGCCGCGTCCTTCGAGGCGTTCATGGCGGACTCGGACGACGAGGACGACGGAGAGGGACTCGAGGCGGCCGCGCAGTCGGTGCTCAAGCGCAAGAAGGACCTGCACAAGAAGAAGAAGGTGATCCGAGAGGCCGAGCACGACATTGTGGACTTTTTGGACGCGAACGCGGCCGTCAAGAACATCTACAACGCCGGCGACGAGGACATGAGCGACGGACAGGACGACGAGTTCCAGACGACCAAGGATGGGCGGTACGTCCTGCATCAGCCAGTGAAGACGGTGGGTGCCATCAGTCTCTAACGAACTGTGCCTCCATTGAACGACAGACTCATCATCCCCGGGCCGAACGAGGACGCAGAGGACGGCAGCGACACGGACGACGAGGACACGATCAAGCAGGACGTGGCGTCTCGGCTCGAGCGCATGGGGCTCAACAACCACCGCAAGAACAAGGACAACGCCGCCGGCGGCAAGCGCAAGCGCGGCACCGAGGACCTCGGCAAGGAGTACCGATCCAAGAAAGCCGGCGGCGACATGAAGAAGAAGGGCAAGCTGGACCCGTACGCGTACATCCCGCTCGATCCGAAGCTCATGGCCAAGCGCAACAAGCGGTCCGCCGTCTCGCGCTACGGCGGCAGCGTCGGCAAGCGAAAGAACTCTCGCAAGTGAGTGAGCTGGCGCTCCTGTGATCCCGCTCTTCGAGGTGCAAGGTAAAGTGGGGTTTGTATTCATTCATCAGTAGACTGAAGGCGGTGTCTCTGCGTCTTCCATCGTGTTTGTTCATGCGACGCGAGTGAATATATATCGACAGCTTGCATGTGTGTGTTGGGTTGGGTGCTTGTATGTGTGTCGATGGCTTGCTTGCTTGGCTCTGTCTGCTTGACGTTGTGCTCGTGCCCGTGCGTTGTTGCTCAGGCATTGCGGTCTGCCCAAGCTTGCGGCTTGCTCCGAGACGATCCCGGCCCAGTCCAGTCGACGGACCCTCACGCGTCGTAGATGCGCATGACGGACCGGATGCGCGTCCTGCAGATCGGACACGTGCGCGTGGACCGGATGATGGTGCGGAGACACGAGTGGCAGGCCGACAAGTGGCCGCACGGCGTGCACACGGCATCTCGCGGGGCGTCCGCGCAGATCAGACACAGCTCGCGCGTCGGCTGCCCAATCTCCTCCGTCGCCTCTGGCTCGACCACCTGCGCCGCATCCTCGGTACCTGCTGCGTCTGGCTGGTTCTCGCCTTCAGCATCAGTCCCAGCGGCTTGGCTGCTGTTTTCAGCCGCCTGCTCGCGTGCCAGCTCGCGCCGCTGTCGCTGGAACTCGCGGTACTGCTGGCGCAGCTGCTCCAGCGGAGACGCGTCGTCCTCCGACGTGGTGATCACTGGCGCGAACGTCACGCTGCGCTCCGGTCGCGCAATGCCAGTGCCGGCGCTCTGAGCTCGCTCGAGTCGTCGCTCCGACGGTGGGAACGGGTCGTCGTCTTCCTCAACTACCTGCTCGTTAGCCGACGCGACGATGGTGGACGCTGCGGCCTCGGCGGAAAGCGTCGAGTTGCTCGACGGCTGGGCCTGCAGTGCCAGCGACTGCCGGAGCTCTTGCGGCCAGTAGTAGAGCTCGTTGTCCGTGGACCGGAGCCCGAGGCTGCTGCTGGCCGTGAGCACGCTGCTCCCGCCGCTTCCAAGCTGCCGCGCGTGGGACCGAGAGAGAGCGCGCATCCACGCGTCGAGCTTGGCCTCGTCCTCCGCGGCGAAGACGACGTTGCGCGTCTCCGATTCACCGAACGACATGGTCTTCCGGCACACTGGCGCGCGCGTGAACTTGTCGCGCGAGACACGCTGGCACATGACGGGCTTGCTCAGCGTGAAGCCGTGCGCGCGCTTGAGCCAGCAGTAGCTGTCGGTCGAGTTGAAGCGGAAGGCCGTGGCCGTCTCGTCCTGTAGCAGCACCTCCTCGGGCCGCACGGACTCGCGGTCCTTGAAGACGCACAACTCGGTGGACGACCGCGGCGCGTTGCACGCGAGTAGCACGCCCCAGCGCCGGCGCCAGCGGAGCGTGCCGCGTAGGTACAGCCAGTCGGCGTGCACCTGCATGCGGTCGGTCAGTGCGCGCGCCACGAGCGAGCGGTGGCGGATGCGCGCCATGTCCAGCGGCGTGTGCCCGCGGCGGTTGACGGCGAACGGGTCGGCGCCCGCGTGCAGCAGCAGCTCGACCACGACCGGGTCGTCGCTCTTGCCTTCAGCCGCGAAGTGCAGCGGCGTGCTCATGTCCTGCGACCGCGACGTGGCGTTCGCATCGGCTCCTCGCGCGAGCAGCAGCCTCACGCACTCGGCCGACCCGCTCGGTCGTCGGCCATTCGACGCCGCGGCCATCATGAGTGCCGTCGTGCCGCGCCGATGGTGCACCCAGTCGACCTGGTTGCGCGCCACGTCGTCTCCGTCTCCTTCGGTCCCGCCGCTTAGTAGTATGGCCAGCCGGACGTCATCCCCGCGCTTGGCGGCCTTCCAGATCGCCTGGCACTCGGACCGTGTCATAACTGCAGGACGTCCAAGGTCCGAGGTGGGTGTTGAAGGTGTCCGGTCGATTGCAAAGTGAAGACGACGGAGAGAAGCCCGCGCGGTGGTCTCGGTGGACGGCCACCGCGACAGACCAAGACAGCGGGCGTGTCTTCTCTCGGGAATTCGCAGGAACAAGCTCGGAAGGCGGCGTTGGGACGCCGTAGCCACCTGTCCAAGGCGATGGCCATGAGTCATGGCTGCCGCGCGTTGAAGCCATCTCCAAGATTTGAAAACGGTGGACGCCGTTTGATAATTTGGCGGGTGTCGCGGTCGTACCACCTTCAAGCGTGGCGGGGGTTAGTGACAAGCTCCTGAGCTGAGCCTCCTGGGATGTCACGTGGCTCCAGAGGAGGGACCAAGCAAGGCAAGGTGAGTGTCGTCCTTGTCTCGCTTGATGTTGCGGGTTTGTCTGTCGTCGCGTATTGACCACCTTGAATGTGCATGTGTCTCGTTGATTGATCACCAGATGCAGGCGATACACTCCTCGCTAGTCGCCTCCAAGTCACGCGTCGTAGATCCGCATGACGCACTGGACGCGCGCGCGGCAGATCGGGCACACGCGGAAGGTCTGCACGGCCGTCAGCAGGCACGCGTGGCAGGCCGCCAGGTGGCCGCACGGCGCGCACACGGCGTCTCGAGGAGCCGAGACACAGATCAGGCACTCGTCTCGCTGTCCGCGGGTCTCCCGAGCATTCGCTGCAAGTGGAGAGGCTGGCACTACCGGCTCCTGCTCGGGCCGGTCGTCACGGGGCTCCAGCGCTGGTGCCGGGCCGTCTTGCAGCTCCTCCGGTCGGTCAGCAGTGGCTTCAGTCGTGGATTCATGGTCGGCAGAGTCGGTTGTCGTCGCCTCCGAGGAGCTGTCATCGCTCCCCTCGCTCTCGTCCTGTGGAGCAATGATGCTGTAGCTGGACGCCAGCGGCGACACGATGAGCGTCGCGGTCGCTAGTGCAGGTTCCGACTGCCGCGCGGGCGAAGAAGTCGCGCGGCGCCGTCTCGTCAACGTCCCCCTCCCCACAACGCGCTGTTCCCCGTCAGAACGCGGCGATGTCATCGGCGACGTGAGGATCTGAGGCGGCAAAGGATATGGTAGTGGAGCTGATAGCGGCGCTGCCGCTGGCGCCGTCGCGCTCCTGTTCCTCGCCGGGATCAGCGGCTCGAACACCACTGCGTCGCTGGTCACGAGCCGCCCAACGTCTTCATGTTGCAAGAGCTCCGAGCCGTCCGCGAGCCGCTCGCGCGGCCAGTAAAAGCTCTCAATGCTCTCTCTCGCGCCTTCCGCGGTCGGCGGCGGCGTCAGCACGCGGATCCAGGCGTCCAGCTTGCCCTTGTCGTCGGCCGCCAGCACCACGTGCGTCGTCTCGGAGCGGCCGCGCATCATCGTCTTCCTGCTGGCCGGGGCGCGCGTGAACTGCTGCCTTCCGACGCTCTGCCACAGCACCGGGCGGCTCGTGGTGAAGGCGAATGGGTGCCGCAGCCAGCGGTACGAGTCGCTGGACGCGAACGGCAGCACGCTCGTGCGCTCGTCCAGCAGCACGACGGCCTCGGGTCGCACGTGAGTAGGCGACGCATAAATGCACAGCTCGGTGGCCTCTCGCGCGGCGTCGCAGGCGAGCAGCACGCCCCAGCACTTGCGCCAGCGGAAGGCGCCGCGCACAAACAGCCAGTCGGCGTGCACGGTCATGTGCTCGAGCAGTGCGCGCGCGGCCAGGCTCCGGCCATGGATGCGCGCCTCGTCCAGCGGCGTGTGGCCCTTGCGGTTGAGTCGGAAGGCGTCGGCGCCCGCGAGCAGCAGGTTCTCGACCGCTGACGGGTCCCCACCATGCGCCGCCGCGTAGTGCAGCGCCGTGTTCATCTGCTGCGTGTTGTCCACGGCGTTGACGTCGACGACGTGCGCGGCGAGCAGCACGCTGACGGCGGCGGCGCCTCGGCGGCCGGCCGCGGCCGCCATGAGCGGCGACGTGCCCTTGCGGTCGTGCAGCCAGTTGAGCCGCCGCGCGTGCACCCAGCTGCTCGGGTCCCGCCCCACGTCCTCGAACGAGGCTTCCAGCAGCGCGAACAGCTTCTCCTCGTCGCCCTGGCGGGCCGCGCGCCAGATGGCCACGTTCTCGGTGCGCGCCACCGACGGCCACGACTGCCGGAGTCGCGTCATGATAGATACGTCTGCGGTGTCGCTTCGCCGGTTGAGATTGAGATGTGAGCGCTGCTTGGCGCCTGGAGACTTTACAAGCTGTCGCAAGCCGGGGGCGGACGCGAGAGTTCAGTGTGTGTCATCCTTGTCATCGCTGGTCTGCTGGGAGACTCGCGCGCAGGCCCAGGAGCGGCGGGAGCTAGGCATCCATGCGACGCATGGGTTGCAAGGGTGAGGTGGAACGCCTTGAAGCGAGCGGCTCTTGACCCCAAAAGTTTCGGCTCAACTCTGCTCCGCCTTGTCCGGAAATAACTGCCAACAATACGCTCACATAACCAATTATTCCCGGTTTGAGACTGAATGCGCGGGACACCGGATGAAAGTTGGGTGCGGCTCCCATCAACACAATCCAGGCCGCCAACCATGCAGAATTTATCCAGGTCAAAGCCCGCAGTCCGACCGCTCTCAGCTCTCATGCGCGCGTGGGCGGACACCCTGTGATCGTAGCGCTGATGCCCGAAGACTCTCCGCGCGTCCTCCCGACTACTGTACAAGCAACACGGGCCTGCATGTGATGTGAGGTGATGGAAGATCGATCTATTCAATGATGAATCACATGGAGATGAATGCACGCAACTATGCTAACATCGACCGCCGCCGCAGTCAGGCCGTGAAGACGCGCAGGACCGAGTGCACGCGCGCGCGGCAGATCGGGCACCTGCCGCGCGTCTGCAGCGTCGCCGCGCGCAGACACGGGTAGCACGCGGCGAGGTGGCCGCACGGCGCGCACAGGGCATTGCGTCGCGCACTGGCGCAGATGACGCACCGCTCGCCGTCCTCGCCCTCACTCCCGCTGCCCGACAGCCTTTCGGTAGCCGGCCGGTCAGCTTTGACGCCCAGTGGCGACCACGCGGCGCCAGCCTCACGTGTTCTTGCGCCGCTCATGAGCGCAGAAGCCCACGCGTCGCGCTCCTTGTCGCTGTCGGCGGCCAGCGCCAGCTCGCGGATCTGGACGCTGCCGCGACTCAATGTACGGCCGGAGCTCCGGTCGCGCGCGTACCGCTGACTCTTCTTCATCTCCTCGTAGATGACCGGTCGGTCGAGGCTGAATGCATGATCGCCGTCGGCCGGACAATCGAACGAACTGCTCTGCGTCGCTGGGTCTACGAGCACCACCGCATGTGGACGCACGTCCACTGGCGAGCGGAACAGGCAGAGCTCCGAGGACGCTCCGTCGGCGCTGGTGGCGACCAGCACGCTCCACCAGCGCCGCCAGTCGCCGGCGTCGCCCCATCGAACGCGCAGCCAGCCACTATGTAGCTGCATGCGCGCTGTAAGAACCCTGACGGCGTCGGCCCGGCCGCACTTCCGAGCCACGTCGATGGGCATGAGCCCGGCCGCGTCGAGCGCGAACACGTCGGCGCCTGCAGCCAGCAGCACCTCGGCAGCTAGCGCGTCTGGGTCAGCACTCTGTGCCGCGTAGTGTAGCGCCGTGCTGTGGGTCTGGGCGTTTAGTGCGTGCACGTCGGCTCCGAGCGTGAGCAGCAGCCGGACGATCTCGGCGCCTGCGCGGTCCTTGGCTGCGGCCATGAGCGGGCTCGAGCCCTTAGTCGGGTGTGGAGAGTTGATGCTCGAGACCAGCGATGGGTGTGCTGTGAGTAGCGAGCGGGCGAGCAGCGCGTCACCGTTGGCACACGCGCGCCACAGGTCCAGCGGGGAGGCGGGGAGGTGGTGCGTGGCTGGCGAGGCGTCCGGCCGCCAGTTGTAGACGAGCGCCGACTGCTGCAGACCCAGCATGGCGAGGAGGAGTCTGTGGCTATGGTGTGTTGGAGAAGGGTAGGAAGTGGAAGTGAGCGGCGGTAAGGCAACAGAGCTGCTGGATGAGTCGCCGAGCCTGCGACGTGTGCAGACGACTAAACAGTATGGAAGAGAAACGCACCAATGCGGCGCCGTTTGGTGCGAATCACTTGGGTAGAGTATGCGACAGCGTCACGTTGAAGTTGAGTCCACTTTTGTCGGACAGACGCCACACTACAGACTCATCGTGAAAAATGCGGCATGATTGGCTGAATGTAAATTTCGGTCGAATTGATGGCCAATCAGCGATGTCAAAAGCATTTTTATGTCACAAAACGGATATCTTCAAAGGTCACCCAGGATTCATGGTCGAGTGCTGTGATGTCAGTAAAGTTGCCTCCTTGTAATGATTGAGCAATGTCCATGCCTTGTTGGTGGCGTGCAGTTGAAGACGACACTACAAACTCGACGGCGACGTTCAGCAGTCGTAGACGCGGACGACCGTGTCCACATGCGCTCGGCAGATTGGGCACTCGGGTGACGCCTGGGCGATGGCGCGCAGACAGGAGAAGCAGCCGGCAATGTGGCCGCACGGGACGCAGATGGCGTCTCGTGGGGCGTCCATGCACACGACGCAGTCCCTTGCTGACATCGTCCCAGGCTGCGCGTAGTCAATGGCGGACAATTGCCGTTCGTCTCTGGCTGAGCTCGTGCCGGCTTCGAACGAGCTCGAGTGACTCGAGCCGGTTGGTAGTGGGAACAGTTCTTCCTCGACGAATCTCGGGGCCGAAGCTCGCAGCGGTAGGTCACGGGACGGCGGGCTCTCCAGCGACTGCGACGACAGCTTGGAGCTCAAGTGGGGCACGGAGGACCCGGTCATCATCTGCATGGACGTGTCGTGGAAGCTCGCTGACGGTTCGGGTTCAGCGGAGAAGGTCGCGGCCCTCACCCTCGGGCTGCCGCTCGCCATGTCCGAGTCGTTGACCGGGATCACAGTCACTGTCATCGCCATCTCGGACGGGTGAAGCCTTGGAGGAGGGAACAACTCGATCGGTCGGCCTTCCATCACTTGCATCCAGGCCTCCCTGTCCGTCTCCGTGTCGGCGGCGAACACGTAGTCCGGCGAGCTCGTCATGCCGTAGCCCTGCGTCCGGCCGGTCACGGGGTCTCGGCGGTACCGGTGGCGCCGGACGCGCTGGTAGTGCACGGGCTTGCTGAGCTTGAAGGCGTTGGCGCGGTCCATCCAGAGCGAGTGGCCGTTGGCGGCCGCCGAGTACAGCAGCGCGTCTACCGGTTGGTCCACCTGCAAGATGTACTCTGGATGCGCCGCGGACGGGTCCGAAAAGACGCACAACTCGCTCACGGACTTGTCGGCGGTGCACGCGAGCATGGCGCACCAGCGCCGCCGCCAGACGGGAAGGATAGACTGCGAGCGCACGTACAGCCAGCCGCTGTGGATGCGCAGCGCCGCCGTGAGTGCCGAGGCCGCCTCCTTCCTGCCACGTAGCCGCGCCACGTCTAGCGGCGAGTGGCCGCTGCGGTTGAGTATCAGCGGACTGGCGCCGGCGTGAAGCAGCAGGTCGACCTGCGGCACTCGGTTGGCGTACGCGGCGTAGTGCAGCGCCGTGTTGCGGCGCTTGGTCTGGTCCACGAGGTCCAGCTCGGCGCCGAATTCGATCAAAGCCTGCACGGCTGGGCCGCCCGACCGCTTGCGCGCGGCCGCCATGAGCGGCGTGACCCCCGCTGACGGGTGGAAGTAGTTGGTGAGCGCGCGCGGATCGCTCGCGGCGCTTAGAAGAGCGCGCAGCTTGCCGAAGTCGCCGCGTCGCGCCGCCCGCCAGACTGCGCGACCGGACTGGTCGTCGTACGAGCGCATGGTGGCGAGGGGAGAGGAGGCGGTGCCGCGGGTAGTGGAGGCGAGGCGAGGCGAATGGTCGAGTGAGGTGGTGGTCGAGGGGAGTCACGTTCCTGGCGAAAAGTGTCGGAATGCATGTGGTTTGGCACCCACGAGTCAAAAGTGTGCTTGTTATCAGTAGTCGTCCAGCGTTTGATGCTCGATAATACTGATATAAGTTCGTTTGGACAGAAACGTGAGGAAAAATCCAACGCCACAATGATTACCCCGTGGGCGACTTGCTTCAACACGTTCGGTGTCAATGAAGCAAATTCTGCCAACAAGACCATCGACGGCGCGTTGGACATGCCTTGGCGTCGAGTGAAGGCGTCCAAGCAGCGAACGATGGTGACCGCGACAGCGGTGGATCGCATCAAAAGTCCACCTGTCTCCTCTCGATATGAAAATGGATGCGCAAAGCTGTCAAACACCTCGTGGACATGGCCACGACCACATCAAGCGAATGACCAACAAGCCAGAGATATAAATGCGATGCTCGCGTCTTGTTGAGAAGGTTTAGACCGCGCGGAGAGGTGGGGGGAAAGACCCACGCGTCCGCTCGACGGTCCCCAGCCACGGGCGACGAACTACGAGAGGGGGCCAATCGTACAGCACACGACCAAAGTACACACTCTCAGGAGTCCGGGCCGCCAGCTTAGAGGCGGTCGTAGAAGCGGTCGAGGGGGGGCACCTCCGGCGCCAGGCCCTTGCGCGTGCGCACGCCCGCCACCAGCTTGCCCGACATCGAGTTGGGCTCGAGCGCGTCGCCGGCCACCACCTGGTAGTGGTGGAAGACGCACTGCGGGAAGGCCTTGCCGCCCGTGCTCTGGCGAAGGTCGGCCGTGAAGCCGAACGACTCGTTCACCGGCAGGTACGCCTTCAGCTGCATCATCGGGGTGCCCGGGCGCTGCTCCTCCGCGAACACGTGGCCGCGGCGGCGCGTCAGCACGCCGTAGCAGCCGCCAACGGCGTCCTGCGGCACCTGGATGTCCGCGAGGAACACCGGCTCCATGAGGGCCGGGCCCGACGTCAGCTGGCACGCGTACACCACACGGCGCGTCGTCGGCAGGATCTGGCCCATGCCGCGATGGATCGCGTCGGCGTGGAGTACGACGTCGAGCAAGTTGACGCGCATGCCGCGAACGACCTCCTCGCAGAGCACACCGTCCTTGGTGGCCCAGTTGAAGCCGCCGAGCACCGACTCCTTGATCTCGTTCAGGTACGACACACCCTTGGTCTGGTCCACGAACAGGTTGGCTCCGTTGCCGTCCGGGCCGTAGCCCCAGATCTTACGGGCGTCCGTCACGTCCCACCCGTGGTTGTCAGCCAGGTAGCGAGCGCGGAGCTTCTGGTCGTGGCGCGGCTCGACCTCGGCCTTGCCCTCCTCGATCTCGTCCGTCAGCTCGTCGCCGAGCGGGCCGGCGTTGCAGAACAGGCGGTTGTGCTTGTTCGGCGACTTGGACAGGCACGTCTTCTCCGAGTCGGCCGTCACCGTCTCGCGGTACGTCACCACGGGCTCCGAGATCTTGACCTCCGTGCCCATGAACTCCTCCTGCAGGTCCTTCAGGCAAATCTCCAGGTGGAGCTCACCGGCACCGGCAATGATGTGCTCGCCCGACTCCTCGGTGTAGCACAGAACCATCGGGTCCGACTTGGCCAGGCGCTTCATGCCCTCCACAAGCTTGGGCAGGTCCGACGCGGTCTTGGGCTCGACGGCGACGCGCACGACGGGCGACACCGAGAACTTCATGGTGCGGATCGTGTGGCCCGTCTCCGACGTGGTGATCGTGCCCGACTTAAGCAGGTACTGGTCCACACCGACGAGACCGCACGTGTTACCGGCCGGAATGTCCGGGGTCTGCTCCACGTAGCGGCCCATCATGATGACCGTGCGCTGGATGTTCTTGACCCACAGGTCCGTCTTCTTGCCCGGCACGTAGTTGGGGCCGAGGAGACGCACCTTCTGGCCCGTCGCGATCTTGCCCGCGAACACGCGGCCGAACGCGTAGAAGCGGCCCTTGTCCGAGGTCGGCACCATCTTCGACACGTACATGACGAGCGGGCCGTTCACGTCGCACTTGCGGATGGCGTTGGCGCACTCGTCGTCCAGCGGACCGTCGTAGAGCGTGTCCACGCGATACTTCTGGGCCGTCACGGGCGACGGCAGGTGCACCACGATCATTTCGAGGACGGCGTCGGCGGCCGGCAGCCAGCGCTGCATGACGCGCTTCAGCAGCGGCTTGCCCGACAGCTCCTTCTCGTCCGTCTTGAGCTCCACGCCGACGGCCTTCATCATCTTCTCGAACTTCTGCTTCTTGTCGTTCATGATGGCGTCGAACATCTTGATGATGGGGTCCATGATGAACTGGCAGAAGGCGCGCTTGAGCGTGTTGCCGGCGTTGTTCTTGGACGTCCACTTCTTGTTCTCGGCGTCAAAGTACCAGTCGCCCCACAGCTTCTGCATCATCTTGGACTCCTCAATGCCGAACTTCTTCGAGTAGAGGCGGGCGAACTTCTTGAGCGTGAAGCCCCACTGGTGGAGGCCCGAGCCGAACGCCACCGTGCCGCGGTCCGGGTACACCTGGCAATCGCCGAGCTTCTCGTCGAAATACGTGGCGATCACGACGTTGACCGTCTCGATGGCGCGCGAGAACGACTGGTAGCAGTCCTCCGGCTCCAGGTGCAGCTCGAGCAGCGCGCGGTCGACCTTGTTCACCATGAGCACGGGCTTGACGCGCTCGCTGATGGCCTGGCGCAGCACCGTCTCCGTCTGCACGCAGACGCCCTCAATGCAGTCCACGACCACGAGGGCACCGTCCGTGACACGGAGCGCGGCCGTCACCTCCGACGAGAAGTCGACGTGACCGGGCGAGTCGATCAGGTTGATCAGGTACGAGTTCTTCGAGATGACGACCGCATCTGAGGCGGCGGCGGCGGCGGCGGCCTCGGCGACCTCCTCGGCCGTCTCCTTGGCGATGGCGGCGGCCGTGGCCTGCTCGCCGACGTCCATGTCGTACTCGAAGAACATAGAGATGCCCGTCGACTTGATGGTGATGCAGCGCTCCTGCTCGTCGGCGCGCGTGTCCGTGAAGCGGGCCTCGCCGGCGTGCTTGGCCGAGATGATACCGGCCTTGGACACGAGCGAGTCCGTGAGCGTCGACTTACCGTGGTCGACGTGGGCGATCACCGACATGTTACGAATGTTCTTCGTGTAGTCCATGATCTCGCGCATCTGGTCGACCGTGAAGTTCACCATGGTTGCTGCGGCGGGGGTGCTCTCGACGCGAGGTCGAAGAACGGCGGGCGGGTGGGAGGCTGTGGGCTTGCGCTCGGATTCCTTAGTGGCGGCGACTTGGCGGCCTTTTTCCCTTCTGGTACAAGTATCCAAGAGGAGAAATGGCGCCAGGGAAGCGCGCTCCCCCCCCCAAACACACACACACCAAACAAAGAAAAGAGGGCGAAACGAGTGGAGCACACGCGTTCGCCGAGGCCTTTTTCCCACTATGCAGCATACAAACTTCAGGTCATCCGTTGGATCGCGAGGTTTTACGGGGGAAACAAGCGGCTGTGATTGGTTGAAATAGGGCGAAGGCAGCTGGGAGCGAACAGAAAGAGTGATGGTCGCAACGGATTGCGTGGGGGAAACCACTCCGTCATGTGGTGGTGGCCTTCTTCGTGAGCGCTGCGCGCGGTTGACGGCTGGTGCGGGCCCCGCGAGGAATCGCTCGCGCGGATTCCGTGCGGACGCCTCGCGGCGCGCTTTCACTCTCAATAGGCGCCATGCCTAGTGATGGTACCAGCGCGGGAGATACGCACTCCGGAGGGTTTTCTCCCATGGAAGATTGACCCGCTTGAACGCCAAACAGCCGCAACGGACACAATAATTGGGAGGGGTTGAATCAATCGGAGATGGGCGGCATCGGTAGATTCAACGAGCATGAGCTACCCTTCCTTGAAAATGCTGTTCGGTCCAACGACTTCAACGCGATCGGTTGATCGGTCGGGTGGCGACGCATTTATCGCGCACGAGCTCGTGGCAAGGGACCGCCACTCGTCCAGTCTTGGTTTGCGGCGAGTGCAAGGACGAGTGAAGGGCATGGGTGCAGGCAGCCAAGGGGAAGCTGCAGGTAAAGAGCGCTGCGATGGAGAAAGAGTGGCGCTGACAAGGGACTGACTGAACACGGTCGAGCGTGTCTTCTTGGTCTGGATTAGCGAGTGGCTCGGCGTGGAGGAGGATCTTGCTGGCGAGCGCAAGCATGCTACTGCGGCATGGTGACTTGGCTGTCGGTCACTGTGGTCGCTCGATCGCTTTGCAACGTCAGTGAGGGAGGGTGTTCTTGACGCGGTGGTGGCTCTCGAGCAGCGCAACGAGCGCTGATCTCTTCCAGGTCTTCGACGAGGTGTTGCCGCCGCTTGTGTTGGTGCATCGCGTGGGTCCGTGGCGACATCACTCGGCTCGGAAGCGCGGCGGGCGATCTGTCGTCACCAACGCATGCGCACAATGGTGGCCAACGAGCACTCGTTTGGATGGCTTTGTAGATGATGTTGAAGTCGCATCGTAGCGTTGCCGTGCATGCTTCCGCCGTTGCGCGGCGTCAAACGCCTGGCGCCGAGACTGCTCCATCGCTATACATTTCAATCCAATGTCACCACGCCTTCTTGCTAGCAGGGGTAAAAATGGTTTGTGCTTTCATTCAAGTGAGGTCAGGTCGTTCCCTGCAAACTTCTAGTGTTCCCTGGCCAAGCGGCCTCCACAGTGAATCGCAGCTAGAGGTCGAAGTCGTGACGGAAGCGACGAGCACGTGCGCATACATGAGCTAGCGCTCGAGGCTCCTTCACCCGCGTCCGACACTGCTTGCCTTCAATCCACTGCGAGACGCGGCCCCGGCGGTAGTCGGCCGAGCACCTTTACACGAACGAGCTCGCGGTCTGGCACTGCTTGTACTGGTCCAAGTAGAACTGGCACGAGGCAATGTCGTTCGAGTTCGTGTTGAGGCACTCGAGGAAGGCGCGCTGGTCGTTGCCGCACAGGTTCTGCTGCTGCTGCTGCATCTGCGGCGCGTCCTCGACGGCCGGAGCGGCCGCCTGAGGGGCGTCCGAGCCCGCGAACGAGCCAGCCACGGCGCCAACCGCGCGGTGAGCGATGGCGCTGCCCGTGCCGAAGGCCATGCCCTGCGCGACCGTGCTCATGAGGCCGCCCATCATGCCGCCGCCGCTCGACTGCTGCGGGGCCGGAGGGGGAGCCGACTGCGTGCGAGCCGGAGCCGGGGCCGGGCGGCGAGGCTGCGCCGGCGCAGGCGCGCGGCGGGCGGGGGCAGGACGGGAGGAACGCGAGCGGCCCATGGTGCTTGCTGGAGTCTTGGTCGGGACGTTGATGCGATGGATGCGTTTGGAAACGGATTCTGCGGGTGTGGACAAGGTGCGGCGTTGATACAGTGCAATTCATGAATGAGTTGATGACGTTCGAGAACCTCGTCCTTTCACAAAACCTCGGCTGTTGCAACAGGAAATCTCAATTCAAAGATCAATTCAGTCCCAGAGAATGACCGACAATAAACAATCATTCATAAAAAAGATTAAGAGATGATATCTAATGATATCTCTTATTCAATGCAAAGTGTGCTTTTGGAATACTTCGTGCGTTATAGCACCAACAACAATCCGACTTCCCTGAAAAATCGCATGCTTAATCCCCTGAACGCGAAGCGTTTTCGTTTCCCCGCGTCCCGAAACCCTAGCAATGTTATCATGTATATGTAGGGTAGGTTTGCCATACAAAAAGCAGCATTCAAAGTACCGAAGAAATGTACCGAAGAAATGTAGTTATAAGCGCCGTGGGAGTGAGGGATGAGCCCGCCATCATTTTTGTCGTCGTGTCGTGACGCGTGTTTCAATTTACCTTTCACATCGGTAAATTTCAATCATCCGATGCATTGTAGCGTTTTCTCGAGGTCTGCCGTCCACCTCCTTAGCAGCAA